>AWOL01S0124308.1:0-15456 GCA_000715115.1 Nicotiana otophora | reverse complement strand
GATTTCTCTTCCTGCTCATGTGAGCCCAACACGCAATGCCTCCTTCACTGTACCTGGCATCACCCATTGCACCCCAAACAAATTAAGGATCGCCCTCCACAAACGATTAGCCACTTGACAATGCAATAGGAGATGATCTATATCTTCGCCCGAGCTTTTGCAGATGAAGCACCAACTAACATAGGTGATCCTTCTCTTTCTCAGATTTACCACTGTCAAAATCACTCCCCTCGCCGTCAACCACACAGAGAAACACACCTTTCTTGGTGCTCTGGGAATCCAAATAGAGTATTGACTAATGAGGGAAAATGTGTTCCTCTCACTAATAACCTCTTGTAATAAGATTTAATTCCGTATGATCTTGCAATGATATTGTTAACTCTATAGCATGAGATAGTATATTCTATTTTGGAGTTTCCTATTGAAGTTTTAGGATTTGTTGTTTCTTTAACTGCATACTCTAGGTTTATATGAAAGTTATATTGTAGCTCCTGACAAGATGTGCTGAGTTCTGAATTAATAGCATGTTCCCTTTCAAGAAGGATTATTCTTGCTATTGGTTATATGATGCTTGATACTCCCTCCACTTCATTTTATATGGCGATGGTTTACTGGTCTCGAATTTTAAGAAATAATGACTTTTGGCAAATACCAAAATTACTCGTAGAACTTGTCGTCCTAAATTTGCCATTACATTTCTATGGCTACAAGAGCATGTCAACAAGGGTAAAATAAGAAGTTCAAAGTTAAATAGTTTCCAATATATAAAGGTGCCCTCCTTTTCTGAACAAACTAAAAAGGAAAGAATGCCATATAAAATGAAACGTAGGGTGTCTTTGCTTATTTTAAAGTTGTACTGAACATGTCTTGTGAAATATGTGGCAGCTTTTCCAGTAGTTTCTAATGTTCGCGTGAAGGAGCTCTCATCCAGTATTTACCTTGGGGAGGGGGAGTATTTTGGTGGTCATGAAGGATCAAGCTTGTTTAGCTGGTATAGAGAAACTGATGAGGGAACAATCACTGTCATCAATGGAGCATGTTCTAAAACTTATGAAGTTGTAGATGAAGATTACGATTGTCGTTTGCTTTTTGGGTAACAGCTTCTCTAACATTTTGGCTTTGCTTTTGAAGTGTTATGTTGTGAGATACAGGCGCATAGTAGTTGATGCGTATAGATGCGGATTAATTCCTTGTTCTCTGCCTGTATGTTTCTTCTGTTTCTTGAATAATCTTGTTAAATAAAAATAAAAATCAAAACAAACAAATGACAAATGGAAACTAAAAACGTTAAGGAAGGGATGTGCATGCGTAGTCTTTTTTTCTTTCTAAAACATGTTACCCAAAATTTGCAGATATACACCAGTTCGTTCAGATTCAGTCATTGGAGAACTCAGGTTATCCGAGCCAACTCATGTGATTCTCCCAGGTATTTTCCTGATCATAGAATCTGAAATGACAAAGAAGTCTATTGTATGCCATCATTCCTAGGTCCTTATGAATGAGTTTTTTTTGTTGTACTAGTTTGAGATAGCCCTGCCACTCTTCACCTTCACATGATTGAAATGTTCTGGTGCCACTGTGGGGCATTACACCGGAGATTAGAAGTAATTGAGAAATATAAGAGAATGACGTACTGGTGATAAAGAGCTTGTGTTGAGGTTCACACATGTCTAGATTCATTGAATTTGAGTAAGAAAAATATTATAGTAGTCTATGGGATATGTTAGGATGTTATCTATTTAGTTATAGTATATTTACTATCTTATTAGGCAATAGAAGTCTTACCTATCATAATGTACGTAGCATAAAACTCCTCTATAAGGAGCCCTCTTGTACATTGTTGGTTAATCAAATCTCTTCTCAGTGGTGAACTGACATGGTCACCGGCCGGTGCTCATGCGAGCACCCATGATCTTCAATAGACAAATGTTGCAACTGTTAACAGACAGAAATATGAGGTGCAACTACCTCTGGGTTTCAGGGTTCAATTCCTGTTTGAATAAAAAAATTTCATGGTTAGATCTTCTTTTTGTCCTTTTCTTCATTCAAGGCTGATTCTTCTTTTCTGTCCTTCTTTGCTTTTCCTTCTTTCCCTTATTTTTTGCTTTTCCTTCTTTCTTTTTTTCTTTTTATTTTCCCTTTTTACAAACACAAAGACATTAGCTACCAAGTGAGGATGTCTAATGGCTAGAGCAGTAAAACAACAAACACATTTACTTGCACAAGCTAGTCATATTTTTGTTTTAGGAAATATAAAATCCTCTTCGAAGACAACTGTGAATAGAATGATCTTCTTTTGTAATAACATTAATTGTAGTTTGCTTGTAAAGTTTTTATCCGTGCATTTATACTATGTGGTTGACAGCAACTTTATGTTAAAAACAATGGAGCATCTATAACTTTAAAGTTCATGGTCTGCTACTGTCTCTTCTACTTCCACAATTGACGATGGAATTAACACAAGGAATGAAATCTTTGATTACTTATCAAAAATTCTTTGATGAAGAAATTCTTTGATTACTTATCAAAAAGAAAAAATGGACACAAGGAAATGAAAAACTAGAAGGCGATGAGAAATTAGAGATAGAATTTAGAAAGAAAGGATAGATTCTATTAAAGGAAGCAACTAGTCAACCACAAGTATAGACTTGTAACATACTAATTAGCATCAATCACAAGAATAAAACCAACGGGAAAGAGAAATTAAACTCATACATGAATACTTGCTAGAAGAATTCAAGAGAGGTTCAATTGAAGAGGATTAGGACAATCTCACAAAGGGATCTCAAGAGAGTTCTTTATCAACAATCCATCATAAACTAATAGACTCTCTATTTATGGTGATGCTAAGCTCAACGGGATAAGGCCCAATTCCAAAATACATCAAAACAAGGAAAAGCCTAAACTAAATAAAAATGGGTTATGTGGCAATGCCTTTCTATTTATAGTGATGCTAAGCTCAATGGGCTAAAGCCCAAGTCCAAAACACATCAAAACAAAGGAAAAGCCTAAACTAAATAAAAATGGGTCTTTATTGTGGTCTACATTGTGAGCCAGCTCACACATCTAGAGTTGCCAAACACAATACACTTCTGATATTTGTCGTGGAGGCTAGCAAACCAATAGGAATGTGTTTGGCTCTGATAACATGTTAAGAAAGATGGACCTTCAAGTCTAACTCAACTCCAAAAGTTTGCTCATGGGGTGATAATTGCCAAGACCATATAAGGAGACAACAACTAATTCCCTCAACCAATGTGACAATCTAACAGAAAAGAAGAGTTTCTCAATCTTCTACAACTCCAATAGTCCAACTATTTCTAATCAGTCAAATGATCAGCTCAGCAAATGTTCCTAAGTGGTTCTGCTTGTCTGTAGAGCATACTTCATCTAGAATGTTTCCGTGCACTATCTAGAATACTTTCCTTTCAATGCTTGTGAAACATATGCCCATGTAATCTCCTGACAGTAACACTACGTCCACAGATATTCCAAGAATTGAGACGCTGGCTCTAACTGGGAAAGCTGTTGAAGGGGACATACTAACTGCTATTGAAGTCATTCCAAAGAGTGAAAGTCAAGAGCGTGTATGGTTAAAGTATAAGAAGGACATCAAATATACATGGTACTTCTCTGTTTTCATCATCTGGATATGCTGGCAATCAACCGTTTTCGTTAATGGCTGATTATTCTTTACTGATGTTATTTTATGTGAAGTTAGAACAACAGCTATAATATAGAGATGATTTCTGTTACCTCACTTGCTACTTTTCTTATACTCGAAAAAAAAGGAACCAAAAGCTGCTCCTCTTATTTTGTGATGGATATCGGTTCAATATCTGGATCTCAGGAAATAATGTTGGGTAAGCTGGTTAAATATCTAGCTTCAAAACTGAGATATACGAAAGCTCAGATAGTCGGTGTTATCTTGATACGATTTACTTCTACACTCTATGTATAATTTACTGCATCCAAGAATGCAAACTGCTATTAAGTTGTCTAGCATAATCCAAAGATTGCAGTGCTTCTGAAGGTTCTATTATAGAGTACATTGAGAAGCTTCTGATATTTATTGGCTGCTGCAGGTTTATTTCGACTGAAACAGGAAATAATGAGTCCTTTGAGCCATTACAATCACACCGTTCTTGCTCCTACAGGTTACGATTTGAGGACATAGGTCACGCTCTAAGATGTGAATGCGTCGTGTCTGATGTTTTTGGAAGGTCAAGTGATCCTGTGTATGCCGAAACTCCTTCAGTTTCACCAGGTCTTCTAGCTTTAAATTCTAATCTAGTTTCCACTTATTGATACTTGAAGACAGTAAATGCTGGATGGTAAAATGTACTTGATTATTGCCATATGTGGAATGGTCCTCTACTGACCTACCTCACTTGACATGAATTTGTTGCAGATTGTATTTTGATGCTCTATGTTTGGAATTCCTTTTACTTTTAAATTTGGTTGTGATCCGTGTTTGTATGAGGTGTATGCTCAAAGAAGTGCAATCACTCACTGTGTCACCATGTATTGTCTTTGGTTAGTTTGAGAAGAGGAAAACTGGGCAGGTAAAAGTGGAAGGTCAGCTTTTCTAGCCCCCAGTGATTTAGACAGAAAGGACAAAGTATATCTTTTTCTTTAACTTTCCATTCCGAACAAAAAAACAAATGATTTATACTTTTATCGAAAGTATGTACGGAAATCAATGAGTTGCTCTATTGTTTACCCTTCACTCCTTTTCGTGAAAGCGAAGAATTATGTTGGGTTTCAGATTGGTTACCTTTCTTTCCAGCATTCCATTTGCTACAAGAGCTGAGTGCTTCTCACAGTTAATTCAGTATGCTTGGGAAGATCCTCCTAGAAAATCAGCAGCTTATGACCGATCTTTTCTTTGTTTCACTCTGTTAGTGTAAATTTACTACTTCGTATAGCAGAGCCTGAAATTCTTTCTGCAGATTTCTTGTATGTCACTATAAATACTATCATTACTGCTGACCTCTGCTGGGGTCTATTTAATTATTTCCAGACAGATACTTAAATTTAGTTTTAGCACATTGAATTTCTTCCATTCCTTTTACTCATATATTTCCAGATAAGTAAAATTTAGCCTGTAACCTGGCCAATATAGATTTGCTATTGTCCTTTGCTTGATGCCCTTTTTTGCCCTCCCTTTGTGACGGGCTGTTTCAGAGTTCTCTTGAGGCCCATCCTTGTATGTCTTGC
Organism: Nicotiana otophora; assembly: GCA_000715115.1. NCBI lineage: Eukaryota > Viridiplantae > Streptophyta > Magnoliopsida > Solanales > Solanaceae > Nicotiana > Nicotiana otophora. The sequence goes on along the minus strand of AWOL01S0124308.1, from coordinate 10,236 downwards.
ACCTCTTCATGTGAAGGAATCACCCCCCTGTTCTTCCTTGTTATTGACGTCTTAGCTTTAATGTATCATGAAATCGTTATTGTTCCCTGGCATCTCTACCATGTGGTAATTGGGTAATTTTAAGAGTTTCATATAATTGAATTGTTTAGTAGTTGATTTATGAATCTGCTTCATCTCAGGCATCCCTAGGATGGATAAGCTGGAAATTGAAGGTAGAGGTTTTCACACCAATCTGTATGCTTTTCGTGGTGTTTATAGTGGCGGAAAGGAGGGCAAAAGTAGAATTCAGTGGCTTAGATCTATGGTTGGAAGTCCTGACCTCATTTCGATTCCTGGTATGCTAAATTGTTCCATTGATTTTGGTTTTTGCTCAACTTAACATATCCAAAATGATTAGATTGGCTGAACTGTCCGGTTCTAATTAGTTTTTACTATCTTTTCTCCTCACGTACTATTTGATAAATTTTTCCTCTGAAAAGTGACCTCCTCTTGTAGCACTGTCTTCCATTTTCTCATTTTGCGGTAACTATACTCTCATGATAGATAGTATGAACAAGTAGTTTTTCCATGGTTCAGAGTGTTTTACAACATATCTTCCACCCGGTTGTGTCCAAACATAAATTACTTGTCTTAAGAGTAAAGGAAGAGGCAAGAAGCAAGTTGTTCAGATGCAAATATCTTTGACAGCAAGGTTCCTCTGATCTTACTTTGTGTGAGGAGTTAAGGGAACTAAAGGTCTAGACCTTTCCAATATTATACGTGTTGCACGAGCTGTGTAAATTTGAGGTTTTTATAACTCTTTAAGGTATTCTCTGGTGATTCATCTTTTGCATCTATTTGTTTTTAACTATAAATCCCCATTAATCACCCAATAAGAACAAGAAAAGCTCCTTCTCAAAAAAAGAACAAAAAAAGCATAAAGAAATGGGTTGATAACCGGGTAAATCAAATTAGTGTTTTGCTGATAATTTATGAGGTTTCACTGCATCTGTTTTACTTGCATCGAAGTTTTTACTACAACAGTAAGCACCAGAAGAGGGAGACAAGCATAATGGCTCATATCTATTAGACAAGTCAAACTATCAGTCTATAAGACTATTTCCTTGTCTCTTTTAAGCGATTAACCTTTGGTGTAGGAACAAGTTGTTCCAATACCAAATAAAGGGGGAAACCCGTGTTTAAATTTTTTTATATTTGGTCCTTCACATTTGGAAATCTCATCTATGCATAGCACCGTGAGAAGTTGATACGAATTTTCTGATAGAAAATGGTTTTGTTGCAGGGGAGACAGGAAGAATGTATGAAGCTAATGTTGATGATGTCGGCTATAGGCTGGTTGTGATATATACACCAGTAAGAGACGATGGAGTTGAGGGGCATCCTGTTTCTGCTTCTACAGATCCAATTTCAATTGGTAAATCATCGTGACAACCTCCATACAGTAATTTTATAATGAATTCCTTTTTCTTTTGTTAATTTTATGAAGAATCTTTTTATTAGTTGAGTTCTTTTTCGTTGCCTTTTAGGAGTGTAGTTATCATTTCCTGTATCTTTCCATCTATCTCTAGTTCTTGAATATAATTCTAATTAGTGTAAGTTGTTGATGATGGGTGATAGCTGTTGATACTTGATGTTTTCAATCACATAAGCAACATTTTTCTTGCTGAACCTGTGCATGCTTGTTAATCAAATACTTTTTTCTATTGAAGTACATGAGATTCTCTTTGTTCTGTCGGCCCATTCAATTTAGTATACTGAACATGATCTTTAGCTGTAAAAATAATTATTGGTGAAACAGGTAGGATTACAATGTTAAGCAAGCAACTTTGACTCTTTAAGGATCCACTTAGTTCTCCAAGAAGTGGAAAAAGTCATCCAAATGTCTATTTTGTATTGGTGTTCCAATCTTTCTAGATAAGTAAATCATTGGACCCTTCGTAGTTTTAGCATATGTAAACTAGGACACTGACTTTTCCTTTCACCTTTTGCTCCATAAAAGTCATCTTGATATTAAGCAGTCTATCATTTGTAATTTAAGTTTCTAGGCAGTACTCCAACATAACCTTGGTCATTCTCATGGAGTTTGACTCCAGTGTCTGGGTGGACATTTGGTTAATTCACAACCTATAGAACAATGGAGGGAAGAAAAATTTGTCAATGGCAAATGCATTCATTTGTTTGCTCTTTTCATTATTATCTTTATGATTTTGGGCTAACTCAATATGCGTATGTAAGGTAGTTCGCTAGTGGTTGGTTATTATCTTAGCAAAGTTTGATACTAAGATCTTTTTTCCTCCAGAGCAGTGTGGCTTTGTTTCTTCTTATTCAACTGTTCATGCTTGACTTTTTTCTCCTTTTCTTTTCCTCATTGCAGAGCCTGATGTTCTTAAAGAAGTAAAGCAGAAACTTGAGATTGGATCCGTGAAGTTCGAGGTGATTTTATCTCTTAAAATTATTTCCCAAACCTTGCTGTGTGATGATCCATTTTCACCTTGTGAACTTCCCTACAACACACTGTTTTAATGTAAGTCTATAAGAATGTTTGAAAGTTTGGGATTTTATCTAATTAAAGTTGCTTGTGGTCCACTAGCTATGACGCCATGCTTTAAGTCTTGAAATAGGTCTTAAACATTCTATAAAAGTAAATGTCTCCTTGGAAGTCACTTAAGCCTTAAGATAGGGTGAATTTAATTATTCAACAGTGCGCGTCAAGCTGGTTTATATATATAAAGTTTCTTAAGATGAATGTTATCATCCAACGTCTGCTTGCATGCAAAGCGCTTCAAAGCAATGATATGTTCTGATTAAAATTTTGTAATTTGCTGTGCATATCTAACTTTTCAGTAAGGCGTTGAAGTGGAGAGTCTCTGACACAACCCAAAACTTAGCCTGTCGTGATGGCGCCTAACATGGTACTAGGCAAGCCGACACCTCAAAACATTTCCAACACTTAAATGAAAAATGAACTAAAACTCTCATAAACTGAATAGATGATCAAACTCATTTCCAAAACTAGGGTGTCACTGAGTACATGAGCGTCTATACAACACAAGTCTGAAACACTGTCTATAAAAAACTGAAACTAACATAAAGCTAAAAGATAGGGAAAGAGAGTCAAGGTTTGCGGATGCCGGGCAGCTACCTCGAAATCTCCGGATGACTAAGCTGCTCAGATAATCAGTACCCACCGTGTCCGGAAACACCTGGATCTGCACACGAAGTGCAGGGTGTAGCGTGAGTACAACCAACTCAGTATGTAACAAGACTAACTATTGGACTGAAAGTAGTGACGAGTTTGAGTAATACAATCCACATGCAATATTAACAGTACGGAATCTTACAAAATATGACAGTGATATTTTAGAAATTTATAATCTACAAGTAAAGGTACAAGAAGCTAGACATGCTTCCAGGTTTTCAATAAAACTCAACACATAACAGGGTAAATCCAGCCCAAATGTAAATAAACCAGTGCAAATCCAACCCAAATGTAAATAACTGCTAGCATTGCGCCCACTGTGGATGTGCAGACTCCGAAGGGGCCGATCCAGCCCAAGCGCTATAAAAAGTCAAATTCTGGCATGAATCAATAAAACTTGCTGCAGCGTGCAACCCGAACCCTTGAATATCACTCACAATAGACCCCCAGTCTCACTCAGTCATTAATCTCTCCAGTCTCTCGGGCTCACCAGAATCATGATAATCAACCCAAATAATGGTGATATGACGTATCAAATAAAAGACAATAGAGACTGAGACATATTATGAAAATAATAGCTGTGACTGAGTATAAAATGGCAAGTTAAGCAAATAGTTCAACATGTAACACGACCTTTGTGGGTCCCAACAATACCAAAACGTAGCCTAAGCAGGATTTCTAACATGACTGGCAGCTCAATACTCTAACACATGGTGAAAATACGGGTAACAACAAGATTATTCAATTATACAGTTCCACGGAATCGACCAAGTCATAATTCTTACGGTGCACGCCCACACGCCCGTCACCTACCATGTGCGTCACCTCAACAACAATCACATAACACGTAATTCGGCGTTTCATACCCTCAGAACCAAATTTAGAAGTGTTACTTACCTCAAACTGTGCAAATCCCTACTCCGACAAGCCCTTGCCACGCGAAACGGCCTCCAAATGCCTTGAATCTAGCCACAAACAGTTCGATACAATCAACACGAGCTAAAGAAATCAATTCCATAAGAAAATACTAAGTTCTTAGTCAAAAGTCAAACATTCAACTCAAAAGCTGGCCCCCGAGCCCACGTCTCGGAATCCAATAAAAGCCACAAAATTCGGAAGCCCATTCAACCACGAGTCTAACCATATCAAATTTACCAAAATTCAACACCAAATCGTCACTCAAATCCCCAAATTAAACTCTCCAAATCCCTAGCCTCAACTTCCAAAATTACACCTCAAAAACACACCAACTCGGTGGGAAATTCAATGGGGAAACATAATTATTGAATAAAAATAACCACTAGTGACTTACCTCAAGAATCCCTTCGAAATCCCTCTCATAAATCGCCTAAGCTTGAGCTTGAAATGTCCAAAATGATGAAAATCATGGAACCCTTGATTTTAATGCACTGCCCAGTGCTTTCGCACATGCGGCTCATTTAGTCGCACCTGCGGTCTCACAGGTGCGAAAAATCTTCTGCTTCTGCGGTTTGCCAAGACTCCACTGCCTCCGTTTCTGCGATCACACACGCGCATGTGCGAGTCTCCTTCGCATCTGCTCTCCAAAGCCCCCAGTCCAAATTCCGTTTCTGCGCTCCAGTCGCCGTATCTGCGGCCACATAGGTGCGAAAATTTCCTCCCACCTGCACACTCCCCTCCAAGCCGCACCTGCGATCACTCCGCAGGTGCGATTGCACCAGAACTGGTGAGCTTCAGCAGCCTCTCAACTTACCAACTTGATCCGTTAACGATCCGAACTCCACCCGAGGCCCTCAGGACCTCAACCAAATATACCAACAAGTCCTAAAACACGATACGAACTTAGTCGAGCCTTCAAATCACATCAAACAACGCTAAAACCACAAATCGCGCATCGATTCAAGCCTAATGCACTTATGAACTTCCAACTTCTACATTCGACGCCGAAACCTATCAAGTCCGATTGACCTCAAATTTTACACACGTCACAAATGACACAACAGACTTACTCCAACTCCTGGAACCAAAATCCGAGCCCGATAACCACAAAGTCAACTCTCGGTCAAACTTCTAAATTTCCAAAGCTTCTAATTTTTCAACTTTCACCATTTCAAACCTAATTCAACTACGGACCTCCAAATCAGTATTCGAACACACTCCTAAAGTCCAAAATCACCCAATGGAGCTAACAGAACCATCAAAATTCTATTCCGGAGCCATTTACACATAATTCACATCCGGTCAACCTTTTCAACTTAAGTTTTCAACCCTGGAGACTAAGTGTCTTAACTCATTACGAAACCTCTCCAGCCCCAACCAACTACCCCGACAAGTCACATAACAATAATTAAGCAGGGAATGAGCAGTAAATGTGGGAACGGTGCTAAAACTCTCAAAATGACCGGCCGGGTTGTTATTGTCTCCAGAGAACTGCAGTCCGTCTGTTTGTTTGGCACTTTTTGAAGTCAAATAAGTGTCTCAACTCATTACGAAACCTCTCCAGCCCCAACCAACTACCCCGGCAAGTCACATAACAACAATTAAGCATGGAATGAGCAGTAAATGGGGGAACATGGCTAAAACTCTCAAAACGACCGGCCGGGTTGTTATCGTCTCCAGAGAAATGCAGCGTGTCTGTTTGTTTAGCACTTTTTGAAGTCAAATAAGCTTGGTGCATAACTTGCATCAAGCTGCGGTTTTGAAGTTTAAATTAGTTTGGTGTCACATTTCATGATCAGTTGTTTATGCTTGCTGCAATATTTAATTTTCTGCAGCAATATATTAATCATCATGTTTGTGTATTTTGGGTTCTTGCAGATATAATAGGATCCCTGGCCAGTTATTCTGGTTTTTGTATCTGCACACTACTATCTCAGTAGTGTGCTTCATTAATAAAACTACCTTATTAATAAAAGAATATTAATCATCCTGTTTACATCTTCTCCCAGCCCTAGCATAATATTATTTCACTGTGCTGTTATTTTCAGCATGTTAACATAAATTACTTGATGTTATTATTGCAGGCCTTGTGTGACAAGGATCAATCTACGAAGAAAGTTAGTTCCTTTTAATTCATTATTCTGTTTCAGTTTCCAAACATATTGTAAGAAAGATAAGGGATTAACTTCTTATGGTTTCAACTATTCAGGTTCCAGGAATGGGGAATCTTGAAAGAAGAATTCTGGAAGTCAACAGAAAGAGGGTAAAGGTGGTGAAGCCTGGTTCTAAGACTTCTTTTCCCACAACTGAGGTTCGGGGAACATATGCCCCTCCATTCCACGTACGTAAATCTATCTCTGAGACTCCCGTCTTCTGTACTAAATATTGGTTTTGGCCATATACCTCTGCAATCCTTTTTATTCTTCCTCTTTATCATGGGCATATACTCGTTCTAGCACCATGTACGCCACCCAGCCCGACTGTCCTCTTGATAGACGCTAGGTTCAACCTTATCCCGAAATGTGGCTTGATCATAAGCACACTATGATTATGTGAAGAAGGCAATGAAGCTAGTAGAGAAGACTTGGAAGTTTGGAAAAACAATTTTGTGTTGATGTATGTTTCCACACAATGTTGGACGTACAAGGCACACTACAAACTAACTGGACCACACTAGGATACTCTCTTGGACAATAAACCTTCACTGTTGCTCACTCAGACTTGTGCTTACTTTGGTTATGGGCATGAGGCAGTACCCTATTATAGGGTCCTTAAGGTCCATTCAAGAGTGCCAAAGTCAGTTGGCCTGTAAGTCGGCTGGCAAGATTTGGGCAGATTTAGAATGTTTGAGGTGCCTCCAGGTGTTCCTCTGGCAGTAAGCTTGTGAAAGCCTAGTGGATTGAGAACAAATGCACTTGTAAAAGTTTTTTCTCTTTTTCACTATCGAACATTTACTCTTTCAGATGCTATCCATTCTATTTTATGAGAATCTTATTATGCAACAGACATTGCATAATTCTCCTACAAAAAACATCAGAGAACTAAGGGGTATATAGCCCGGATTTATCTAACTGGACTCTAACATTACTGTGAAAGAGGTTCATGTTTTTTCTCCTTTCCCTCGGAATGGTGTGGTAATATGAAAATAGTGGCTTGCCTACATTTCTGCATTCAAAAGACCTAAGATAACTTGTTTTCATTAAAAAGAATATAACCCATAAGTGATTCAGAAGTAAAGTTTTAGATAACACTCAAGGGTGTGACCTAGTGGTCAATGAAGTGGGTGCAGACCTTAGAGACTAGGGTTCAAATTCTGGTAGAGACAAAACATACTAGGTTATTTCTTATTTGCCTAAACCTTAGTGGACAGAGTTGTCCGGTACTTGTGTTGGTGGGCTGGTAGGAGGTAGCAGGTGCCTGTTGAAATAGTTTAGGTAAAGCTGGGCACTAAGACCATCGATGCCAAAAAAAGATAGTAAAGTAAAGGTCCATATACTACGGTTAAGTTTGTTTCCATGCCAATGTACAGGTGGAACTATTCCGAAATGATCAACACCGGCTGAGGATTGTGGTGGACAGTGATAATGAAGTGGATCTGTTGGTACAAACGCGGCACCTCCGTGACATTGTAGTCCTTGTCATCCGAGGTCTTGCACAGAGATTTAACAGTACATCACTCAATTCCCTTCTCAAGATAGAGACCTAGCGTCCATCATAGTATTATGTTTTTTGTACATTAATTGGTCTTTTGTGTTGTCTAGCCCCATTATTTTGGTGTTGGTTTTTAATATTATTTCTAATTTTGTTTTGGTGAGGTTTTTACTTCAGCTCTGCCTGTGCTTATTTCATTTGTTTCTTTTGCATTGTTATGTAGTTAGTGAATAGTCTGGTGTTGTCTAGTAAATACCCCTTGTGCATGAAAATACAAAAAAAAACCTCGATTTGTGTATGTATGATATTTACTATTTATTTTAGTGTTCTTTATTTGTATGTCGCTTTCCACTTCAGCAGTGCAGCAAACGTGTGTTGTGTGCAATTTAGTTCGTTATGCAACGTGCAATAGGGGGCAGAACTCAGTCCCAAAATTCTAATTCTGCTCTCGTGGGTAAACTTTTTCAGATGAGCTCTCATCAACAAGAAAAATATTAAATGTTAATAATTCCTTTTGATATGATGAATGAATTAAAATCCAGTCAAACTGATCCTTGAAAAACAATAGACTCAAATTTTGGGACAGCTTAAAAGTTAGCTTACAAAGCAGTCATGCTTTTTTGAGGAGAATGATACAGTTAAACATAAAAATAAAATTATTTATCCTTGCATACCTATTTATTTTTCTACCCATCAAACTAGTTATATTTTTTATCCACAGTAGTTTTTGTGGAGAATTTTCTCATTTTTCTCCAATTCTTTTTTTATTTCTAAGCTTTTCTTGTTTTTCCTTTTCTTTTTTCTCATTTTCTTCTTATTGTTTTCTTTTATCTTTCTCTAATTTCATTTAACTTATTTTTTTAATATTCTTTTTCTCTTCATAATCTAATCTCATTTACTGTTTTCACTATTTTTATTATTCTCTTTTTATACAATAAGAAAAAATAATTGATATAGTAAATATTTGTTCACTTTTAAAAAGAATATAGCTAGTATGATATATCTCGTTTTTTTTCTCATTTTTTAAATTCAATTATTAAACTGAAATAATTTCGGTTGTCACTTGATCTAATTTCCTGAATATCACATTGACTGCTGCTGAGCACCATAAATTACATAATCAGATTCTAAGAATCAATACGTGATTGCCACGCAAACCTTGATCTCGTTCCCTATAAATATCAGTACACACTCTACCATTAGCAGTAACACAACCAGTTATGGAGCATGAAAACATAATCTACGGCTACCAAATCTCCATATATACTAGTTAGAATAGAAATGATAATAAAATATTAGAAAATGCAATTAAAGTATAAGTAGCAAAAAAGACTTCTAGTACCATATGATACCAATATGGTATACATGTATACCAACAGAGTATATGATTACTCTAGAATATTGCTACAACTATTTGCGACTATACTATTGTACCAAAACATTAAATGCTGCAATAAAAGTATGAGAATATTACATGCTCGCATTGCAAGCTAAATATTCACAAAACAACTTGCTCATATACTAACATGATATATAGTTGTATGGGGTCGTTCCAACAATTGCTTATAACTATAAAAACTATTGCATAATACACATAATCTATGTCCATCGGCACAAAAAAATTCTAGCACTGCAAATCATGTTCATATAAATAATTTCAGAATAGTAATCACTTAAAAATGCAGCTAAAACAACCCAAAAAATGTTCAAACTACCATATGATATCAATATGGCATATAACTATACCAACATGGTATACAACTTTACTAGTTAATTTCCGGCAACTGTATGACTATACTACTATTACATAACACACATGCATAAAGAGAAAAATAAAAAAATAGTGTACCACATATTAATATAATAAAGTATTTCAAGATATTGTACTATATTACCATTATTAAAAAAAAATCAAATAGTGTACCAATTAAATGCAGCTAATACAACCAAAAAATGATTCAACTAGCATATGATACCAATATAGTATATAACTATACTAATAGGGTATATAGTTGTACGGGGTCGTTCCAACAACTGCATATAACTATAAAAACTATTACATAATACACAAAATCTATGTCCATAGGTACAAGAAAATCCAACACAGCAAAACATGATCATATAAATTATTTCAGAATAGAATTCACTTAAAAATGCACCTAAAATAACCAAAAACTATTTCAACTACCATATGATACCAATATGACATATAATTATACCAATAGGGTATACGGTTCTATTAATTAATTCCAAACAACTATATATGACTATACTCTATTACATAATGCACATGCATAAAGAGAAAAATCAAAAAATAGTGTACCATATATTCATATAAGAATGTTGTGATAACCCAAAATGTCTATCTTTAAATTTAATAATTAATTTTGTGTTCTAAGACTTCAAAAAGCACTATTTATCATTTCTCGACTTGCGTGCACAGTCCGTAAAATTTTCTGAAAAGTTTT
>AWOL01S0124287.1:693-13722 GCA_000715115.1 Nicotiana otophora | reverse complement strand
GGCGCTACAATGAACTTGGTCCCCCTATAAGAGAAATTCTTTAATTTCATGGCACCTAAAGCAAAGATATAAAGCTTTTTTGGTGAAATTCCAAAAATGGGTAGTAGGTTGGCAAGACTTTCTATTTTTGGAAAATATCAACCTATTATATTTAATTTATATTTAAAAAACTTACATGGACAATGAAAATGAGAAGAGCGACATTAGAGATCTAGTATATTTTGTAGGGTTTATTAGATCCTAATTATATCATAGGATGAATTTCACACATTAATTTTGATGATAACAAACCAATCGATATAATCAAAGCTACATATCGAAAGGGAGTAACGATATTCAAATGGTGATTTATAAGTGTTGAATAGGGAGGGCAAACAAAACGGTGTGGGTATGAGGCGGTACGGGTTTAAGGCTATGCGTAGCGATGCTAGTTTAAAAATATACTGAGCGGGGCGGGCTGAAATACCTTTTAGAAAATATTGAATATATCTACTAGTAAGATGCTTTTAAGAGGACAAACATATGAGCGGAGTATGAAATTTAATTGGTGAGATATAAAGCTATCAAAACGGGTCATCCCAGCCTAAGCCTCGTGGGCTTTTAAATTTGATGTGCTAGGACGGGCCGGGCCGCCACATGAATGGGCCTTAAAATAGCCAGTCCAACCTGGCCCAAAGAGGGTCGCGGGCCGGCCCTTCAATAAATTTTAGAAAAAAAAAGAATTTCTTTAGATCCTTAAATATTTTTTCGTGACATATTCAATTAATCATGTAAACAACTTCTGATTGCTTAGAACGTACAAAAAACTTGATATTTTAACGAGAAATCTCGTAACTGAAATGCAAATTCTTTATATCTCTAACTCTTCTTTTTTAAAGTTACATAAATATTTTCGTAATGCTTTTCTTTCATTTTACTCAGATTCTGGGATTGCTTCAATAAGTTTATACGCCGAGGCTATTTAATTTAGGATTAATATCATTTGCTGATTTCATTATAGTCCATAAAATTTTTAAAATTCCTGAAATTTTCTAGTGGTCAATTTTCTTTTGTGTATTTAAAATTGATCTTTTTCTATAGTGAAAAGCAGTTTAAATATTAATAATATATTAAAGTAATCCAAACTGATCATTGGCAACTTAAAGTAATATTTTCTTTTGAAAAATGATAATTATTGGCCACCTAAAACTTTTCGAGTTCGTTATTAATTAAGCAAAAGAAAAACTAATTTTATCATATTACATGCATGTCAAAAATCTAAATTCTAGTTGATATGGAAGGGTAAATTTAGGATTGGGGAATGAGGATTATAGTTAATAATTTTTTTAGTTTTTACTATTTTAAAATATTTAAATATGTAAAAGTTAATTAATTTGTATTTAAATAATTTTTGGCCCATGGGCCGGCCCAGATTCGGTCAAGCCTCAAGGGCTAGTGGGCTGACTTGGGTCGGGTTTATAAGACTCAGTTTTAAATGAGCTCAAAAAATCATAGTCCAACCCTACTCAAGTAGTGGGCTGGCCTCATGGGCCAAACCCATTTTGACGGCTCTAGTGAGATATACGAGTTTGAAGAACAAATTTTTTAAATACATCAAGACAAGACAAGTAATAACTTACAAGTTTAAGGAAGCTATATAACTACTAAAAATATGAGTTAAATTTTTCCAAAATTTGTAAAATGACAGTTAATTTTTGTGAATGCAAAAATCCGTTATTTACTACTGATTTGCTTGTGAATGCAATGTCGCCCCCCCCCCCCCCCCCCCCCCGGTTCTCTCTCTCACACAAACACCCACACAAAACCATATAATGATAATTCATCATTTTTAATCATTAGAATTGCGATTATATAATTGCAAAAATCTTACAAACAGCAAAATGTGTGTTTTCCACCTAATTTGCGACCTCTATTGTGCAAACTTGTAACTCCTCTTAATATACAGTAATAAAAGCTAGCATTTATTTTGTTTCAACAATATTAAGAGAATAAATAAGCCATTTTTGTGCATTTTTCAAATTCTATCTCCATTAGTTAGAAAAGAAAGTTATTGCATTTTAATCGAATAACAATTATTCAGAAATCGACAATGTTTAACATTTTTGTATAAGTTTTTATGCTGTATATTTAAGATAAAACAATATCGTAATTAGATGGAAGAAGAAAGAAAAACTTCACACGTGATTTCTGTGTTGATTGATATTAAGATGTCACAATATTAAGAAATCATCAATTAGAAGTTTAGCAGTCGAGATAAAAAACGAAGTCGTCATAATTTTTAAAACACGAATATTTTATCTTGTTTTCTTATCATAAATCAATCGTACTAGACAAATGATACACTAATAATTGTCTATTTAAAAATAATGAAGTTAACAAGATATCTCATATTTATACGATATCTTTGAAATTAGTACATTCCATAATATGATTTTAAAAAATACTTTATATACTAGATACCAAAAATCCGACGTGTCATCTTAAAAATCAAACTAATTTTTCCGGATAGAAAAGTACAAGAAAAACAAGGATGACGTGCTATCTAGAAATCACCAAACACTACGGTGAGAATTGAGATAATATAATTTCTTCGCCCTTTAATTAGAGATTTCTTATTCGAATTTAGGAATAATTTTTTTCAGTAGAAAGCGCTTTACTCTTTACAGCTGATTTAGATGGTTGTTACATATTATATTGTATTGTAAGATTACTTTAAATATATTGTTTGTTTTGATTGTTACGTAAATTTTATTGTATCATATTATTAAATCTCTCGTTACGTAACGATAAAAAGTGTCATTTTATGGAACGGTCGATTTGATGTGGTTGCTTCGTTACCTTATTTTTTTCCTCTCATCTCGTCCTTCCTTATTATTAAATAATCCTATTTTATCTTTTATCCTACCGTTTTATATAATAATTCTACCTCGTGCCTTAGTTTTTCTTTATAATATTGCAAGTTTATTCTTCATATTATTAGTAAATGACATCATGAAACGACGGCAAACAGTACAATCTATCCAAATATCGTATTCATTAAAACGATACAGTACAATGCTATACAATATATTATGAAACGATACATAACAACCAGATTTCTTGGTTTGTTGTTGATGGTACTGATATGGTGTCTCTTTTCGTCTTCTTAAGCCGAGGGTTTATACTCCCTCGGGTAGGGGTAAGGTCTGCGTACACACTATACTCCTCATACCACACTCGTAAGATTTTACCGGGTTGTTGTTGTTGCTGTTGTATATAACAACCGGGGCGTATCTAGCCTTATGGTACCAGGTTCATCTGAATCCAGTATTTTTGATGCGGGACATAATTTATGTGTAAAAATTCATTAATATTGCAACAAATAGTAATTATGAACCCATAACTTTAAAAATATAATGGATTCGATACTAAAAAAAACTCAAACATTGAACCTATAAAATTTAAATCTTAAATCCGCCGCTAATAACAACCATCCAAACAAGCTGTTAATGAATCTTATAGGGGGTAAATTCAAATTTGTCGGGCCTCGAAAGGAAATAGCAGAAACTGATTGAAAACTGAAAAAACGTGTTATCTGAAAGTGACGTGTAGAATAAAACGATAGGAATTCCTTGTTTTTTTGTTTATAACTTTGTTACAATACACCAAAAATTAGTGGTCGTTGACAGGACTGGTAGCAGCCAATGGCCCATTAGTACCTTTCCCCTCAACTACTACGCTACGGACCTAATGACTGGCCGACTGAAATTAGACCAAGTTTTGGGCAGCGTCAATAAAGGCCACTGGACCGCAATTAGGTCGATTTAACAATCGTAAGTTCATAACACACTTTTTCTATTACGGACGGAATTAGAGTGTCGGAAGCGGGTTCGATCAAACATAGTTGTTTCGATTTGAACGTTGTATTTATCTTAAAAAAAATTTAAATATATATAAATTATTAATTTAGAACTCAATAACTTAAGACGATAAGAAACCCGAACTCATAAGCTTGAAATCTTGACTCCGTCTCTGCTTTCTATCTCCTTAAAGGAATGAAAATGAGAAGAGAAAATTATGAGATGGAGAATCGAAATTTATATACTTAATTATGAATATACCTTCTTCTTTTTTTTGAAGAAAAATTAATTTTATTGATATATGAGCCTTTATGGGTACAATTTTATTTGTTCATTTGATTCTTCTTTTGGATTGTTCTCCGTGATTCAAGAACTGAATCAACGTATTTTTCGAACGTAAGATGTGGTAAACCTCCTTTGGATTTATTTGATCTCCATGAAAGTCGAGCATTGTGTGGATCTTCTTCTTGAAGTATATGCTTATCAAGAAGAATGTGATCCTTTGATCACGATATTATTTTATGTCTTGATATGCCGAAAGATTATGGGATTTTGGATAGTATTTTTGTAAATATCCCAATAGTCTATAAAATTTTCAAGATAGTTATAAATATACCTCACAGAGGATGTCCGTGTAAAATTTTCATAGTATAAAAGACGCAAGTGTTTGATTTTAAAATGGAACAATACATTCGAAATTGAGTCATATAATAAAGATGTTTAGTGTAATTAACCTAAAATATAGACGGAAGTAATCACAATTAGGACTCGATTGAATATCTCTCTCCCACTTGGTAATCAATTTCAGCTGAAATATGGCGTATTTTGGTACAAGATATTAAAGATAAAAGCCTCAATTTATCTGAGACAGTTGCTTGACTTGTAAGTCGTCGTACAAGGTCAAAATTCTAGTCTAAATTGAAATTTTCATCTTTGTTTAATATTGTACCAGTATAATTCTAGTTTAAACTGATATTTAATTTTTGGGTCATTTTCTAACACTACAATCACTATTTTTTAAGATGGGAAATGGGAAATGGGAAATGAATTACGAGATGGGAAATCATACCTCACCAAGAACGTGAAAATTCTGGTTGTCAACTAATTGGACTATTAAGCTCTCATTTGACTATAGATTTTAGCTATTTTATTTTTCAAAATTTATAAAAAATACAATTTGTTCATGGGATATGATCAGTTTTTGAGGGAAAAAAATAATTTTTTTCAAGTTTTTTTTTAGGCGAAAATATTTCTTCCGCTCACAAAACTTCAAAAAAAAATTTTTAATAAAATGCATGTTCAAACACAACTTCAACTTCCAAAAAATATTTTTCATCACAGCTTCAAAAACTATTTTTTCAAGTTTCAACCAAATCTATGTTCAAACGCTATCTAAAATTCCTCTACAAACTCTATTTGAATTAGTATTAAAATAATATTTCTCACCTTTTTAAATATAATTGTCATTAGTGATTAGTTGGTAAGGGAATTTTCCTTTTAAACACAAATTGTTACTCTTAAGAAAGTAAGAGATTTGATTCAACAGTATAATTTAAATGCACAAATTATTAACCCATTCATTCAATTCCTAAAAATACTAACTTGCTCCTTTTTTCTTAATATGTGAAAAGGGTTGAATCTAATAAGTCTTATTGCAAAAAATACTAATTTCTTTCACAAGAAATAACAAAAATATATGATCACCTGATTGTTACCTTAGTAGTTTACTGTTTGTTTAAGGGTCACGAGTCCCTTGAAAGCCAACTAAGATATTGTCCATGTTTAATTGCATTTTTTTCTTACAATAATTAGCTGAATGTTACAAAAGAAAAAAATATAATAGCTTAGAACTTGGAACAAAAGTCTGATTCCATCAAAATAAAATGCGTCTAACAAACACGTAGTAACGTTTTCTTTGAGATTTTTACATATCTATACTAGTTTTAAAATTTATTTACCCTCAATATTAAAGTTTTAACTTAATTACAAATATACAATTTACCAATTATATGCAAAATAATGCACTAGACTTCAATTTCACCCATTTTCTCTCCCTCTTCTTCCCTCCCCATTTCACTCATCTCTCTCAATGAAGGATCCACTCATTACTAATGGCAATGGCGTTGCCAAAATCAATATTGGTTTGAAAGTTTTCAAAAGAAAAAAAGAAATTTATTTGAATTAAACTAACTCAAACGGACCTTTTTAAGATGTGAAGTTTCTTATCACCATCTCTTTAGTGAATAGCCATTAATAACCATTAAAATATTTCGAAGCATTGAATTGAAAAACTGAATTTTGTGAAATTATTATTTGTTTGGATTGAGTATTATAAATGATTAGAAATATCATTTGGAGTTTATATATCTCAATCTTCAGAGATTTTGGTGAAGATTCGAGATAATTTTTGTTAAAATTTCATATTGAACTCGAAAAAGAATACATAAATAAATTGTATACATTTTTTATGTTGGGTGTAGAAACAACATATAAAATATATACAACTAACATACACTACTAAAAACTGCTTAAATTCGTCCACGAAAATCGATCAAAATCGATCGGAAACCGAAAAAAAGTGACCGATTTTCGACCGCTTTTAATTAGTCGAAAAAATAATGGTCGCTAACGTGTTGCGACCGAAATCGGTCGGTTTATTCAAAGCATTGACTGACTGTCAAACTTCATTTACTAACCGAAATAGGTCGGTATTAATTAAATTTTTATTTATTTAATTTTTACATACCGACCGAAATCGGTCAAAATTTTAAATAAATAATAATTTTATTTAAATATATAATTATTTATAAATTGTAATAAATTATTAATTTATTTAAATAAATTTAAATTCATAATTTTCGACCGAATTCGGTCGGAAATTTTGAATTTCTCTGCAAACAAATAATATTTTCGACCGATTTCGGTCGGTTTTCTTGGTAAAAAGTGGACAAAAAATGTCTGCTTTTAAGCTACACCACCTGTCAATTACAACCAATATCCATCCTATAATGGCATCACTACATTATTGTCATTCAACCATAATTAATCAATAACAACAATAATTAACTAACAACAACAACAACAACAATAATTAATCAACAAATAAATTACATGTTATATTGATCATAATTCAAATTAATCTATAGAATTAAGTTGCATAATAAATTATAATTTGTCAGCACACTCAATTAATTTAGCATAATTAGTTAAGCCTAATTTTCCAAAAGCAATAAACACTAATAGAATAATATTATCTCCTAAATTAATAAATCCTAAAGTTCTATCATTAATCATATAATTAGACTCGCTAGACAATGAATTAGTTAAGCCATTCAATTAGACTAATTCAATTGTACTAACTTAAGGTTCATAATTTAAGGTAATTATATTATTAATTTGAATTCTATTAAGACCCATAAGTTCATAATTTAAAGTAGTTCATAATTTATACATTAAGTTCATAATTTATACCTTAATTATAAATCTAATGTAGTTCAAACTAAAAACCCTAGAAAATTATAATTTTAGGTAGTTCAATAATAAGTCTAAATCTAATTTAGTTCAAAAATCCTATTTAGTCACACAAATCCTAAATAGACAAAACCCTTAAATAATTACATAAAATTATATTCTGAAAATTAAAAATTAAAAATCTAATAATTAAGGTAGATTACTAACCTTGAACAACAATGACAGTGGTGGTGGCGGCGGCGCAGCAGTTGTGGTGGTGGAGGAGCGGAACAGTGGTGGCGGCGAATTAGGCATGAGAGAAGAGGTGTGAGGCTTCGTTATTTGGGGGTGGGTGACCTTGATTTTGGGTGGTTAAGCCAAAAATATGTGGGGAAGGGAGATGAATGAGAGATAGAAGAAAGGAAGTTAGAAGATGAAAATTGGGGAGTTCCCCCGTCTGGGCTGGTCTAATTACGAAATTTCCGACCGATTTCGGTCGGAAAAGATAAAAAATATTTGACCGTTTGACCGGACCAATACCGACCGATATCGGTCGATATTTCAATTTTTAAAATATTAATTCAATTCATATAAATAGATTTTAAATAAATAATATTTAATACTTAATATATATATATATATATATATATATATATATATATATATATATATATATATATATATTATACTATATTATATACACATCTTATATACTATACTATACATTATTGCCATTGCATAATTAATCAACAACAACAATAATTAACTAACAACAACAACAACAATTATCTAACAACAACATTCCGACCGAAATCGGTCAGAAATTTTGAAAAAGTTTAATAAAATATTATTTTTATAGATTATATATAAGTATTACCAGGTCTTGGTCAAATAATTTTTATTTTTTTACTGTGGGACCACTATTTCCGTTGTCAGAAATGTTTTTTTTGACTTTTGCGACCAATTTACTTAATTTCCGACCGAGTTCGGTCGATATGCTTTGGACGAAATATGTTAGTTTTCTAGTATTGATAATTGTATATAATTTGTATGTAAATTGTAGTTTTTGACCCAATCCTATAGAAAAAATATTGTATTTTAATTTGTAGATAAATTTTAAATTTGGACTGAATTTGCTTATATTTTGTAAAAAACTTTAGTTAAATGAAAAACATTGAGAAATCGCGTAAATAAGTTTGAAATTTCGCATCTATAAGAAAAAGTCCCATTTTGTTTTTCTTTTTTCGTTTGAAGGAAATTTTCACAAGAATCTCTTTAAGCATTTTCCGTATGGGCCGTGTAGACTGGTGAGTCTTAATGGGCCTTATATTTTTTATATGACAATGTTATAATGGCCCAATAACTAGGATTTAACTAACGCTCAAACTAGGTGCAAAACATTTGTGCAAGTTACACATTTGACTGGTCGCTAAAAAAAAATAATATTCGCAAGTCAAATATTCAAATATATATTATACAGTAATATACAAAAAAGATATATTTTGCCCGCTATTATTTTTGGGAACTGATATACTGCATAGTTTTCCCAACATTTTTGTATTCTTCTTCTTTTTGTTTTTGGCAGAAACATTTCCCAACAGCCATTCATCTAGGATACCTTCTCCTTAGAGAGAAA
The DNA here is from genome assembly GCA_000715115.1 of Nicotiana otophora. Lineage (NCBI taxonomy): Eukaryota > Viridiplantae > Streptophyta > Magnoliopsida > Solanales > Solanaceae > Nicotiana > Nicotiana otophora. Next base: position 4,797 of record AWOL01S0124287.1, on the reverse strand, counting down.
ATAATATTTTAACTTTTACATGTCTATTTTACGTGACATTATTATTTTCAAATTAGGTGGATGTCATTTGCTTCTCTCTCTTAGAGCCTGTTGGGCCCAGATGTCAAAAACTATTTATTTTGAAAACTGCTTCCTAAAAAAATATTTTTGCAAAATAGCAGTTTGTATTTGACCAATTCGTTTGAGTAACTTTTTACAAGTTTACTGTGTTTGGCCAATCTTTTCAGAAATTACTTTTATGTATCAAATTACGAAAAATGACATTAAGGGTTCCAATTTGTAATTTTTATTATTTATAAAAGAAAAATAAATTTAAGCATTTATTATAAAAGAATTCAATTAAAATAGAAAACATAAAGTAAAAATATAAATTAAAATTTTCAATCAATATAAAATATAGTTATTCCAAAACAATAATATTGAGTGTTTGGTATTATTTATTGTTTACATAAAAATTTAAATATGTCAAAATACATCATTAAATATAAATTTAAATTCTACTATTAGGATTAGGAGAAAGAGAATAAAAATATGATTAAAGTAAAAAAGAGAAGAAATGTATAGTAGAATAAAAAGAAAAAGGAAAAGAAAAGAAACGTAACATAATGAGGGATATAATTTGGAAAATATAAATTTATTATAAGATTAAATTTGTCACCCTCCACTTCCAACCAAGAGGTTGTGAGTTCGAGTCACCCCAAGAGCAAGGTGGGGAGTTCTTGGAGGGAAGGATGCCGAGGGTCATTTGGAAACAGCCTCTCTATCCCAGGGTAGGGGTAAGGTCTGCGTACACACTACCCTCCCCAGACCCCACTAGTGGGATTATACTGGGTTGTTATTGTTGTTGTTGTTGTATTTCTTGAAAGAAACTAAAATTTATAGTTTCTCCCCAAAAGTATAAAAATTGCTTCTGATGCTGCTAAAAAGTACTTTTTTATTTTGGCCAAACTCCTTAGATTTTTCAAAAAAATACTTTTTAAACAAAACAAAAAGTACTTTTGGGAAGAAGCATAATCAGTTTTTGAGAAGCAGAAAAAATAGCTTCTTTCCAAAAGCAGAAGCAGAAGCAGTTTTGACTTTTCTTTTTACCAAAAATACCCTTAACAAAATATAGTATATATCAAAATAACCGTTAAACCTAATACTTAGGATATTAATGTATAAATATTTCTTATTATTTTTAGGATAACGTTCTAATATATAGTGACTTTAGGGGTGGATGCTTTTATATTTGTTGAATGATTTTTAATATATTTAACTTATATTAAAAGAATTAAGTACTTTTAAATTTTATTTTTAAATTTTACTTAAATAAAATAAAAAATAATAATTCTTGCCTGTAATAACAAATTTTTAAGATTATTTATTTACTTATAATATTAACTATTAAGTAAATCTATTCATATCCTTATTCGTAATTTGATACTTAAAAGCACTTTCTGAAAAGCTTGGCCAAATACAAATTATTGCTCAAAAGTGTTTTTCAGAGTGATTAGCCAAACACAAATTATTTCTCTTCAAAAGTATTTTTGAAAAAAATATTTCACAAAATAAGTTGATTTCTCCGACTTGGCCAAACAAACAACAAACAACAACAACCCAGTATAATCCCACTAGTGGGGTCTGGGGAGGGTAGTGTGTACGCAGACCTTACCCCTACCCTGGGGTAGAGAGGCTGTTTCCAAATGACCCTCGGCATCCTTCCCTCCAAGAACTCCNACAACAACAACAACAACCCAGTATAATCCCACTAGTGGGGTCTGGGGAGGGTAGTGTGTACGCAGACCTTACCCCTACCCTGGGGTAGAGAGGCTGTTTCCAAATGACCCTCGGCATCCTTCCCTCCAAGAACTCCCCACCTTGCTCTTGGGGTGACTCGAACTCACAACCTCTTGGTTGGAAGTGGAGGGTGCTAGCAGACATATTCTAGGTTGGCCAAATAAGGTATTAATCTATGTCTCTAGCAGACATATTCAGGTGGGGTGCATGTCTATTAACCCTAGGCAGCAGACGCATTTATGGGCGTAACTTTGAGCAAGAGCACCTTTTTATTAATATTCTTAAAGAAGTACTAGCTAGCTAGAATCACGTCAATTAAAATTGCATACATTTCTAGAAATGGGAGGTTGTCCTTTGAAAATGGAAACAAAACTTGTGAAATTTTCGGCACTAGATGTTTACACCAACCACATCAACAAACTAAGTGATTTACTGAATTAAAAATATATATTAAGTCATAATGGTTAAGTGAGAAAATTATTATGCAAACCAAGTTATATAATTAGTGATTTGGTGTAAACATCCGAAATCGTTAAATTTTTACCTATCTTAAATTGTCTATCGCTTTTTCTAAGAAGAGCAGCTCGGTATACTAAGCTCTCGTTATGCGCGAGATCAGAAAAAAGTTCAGACCACAAGGATCTATTATACGCAATATTACCCCGTATTTTTTGCATGTTTATCGCCTTTTGTGTTGAGACAAAATTAGATTAAAAGGAAGCGTCTGGTTGTTAGTGTGAGACTTGGCGACTTAATTGAAGGTTTGATCGTCTCCATCTGGCACAGATCATTTAGCGTTTTCCCAAACACAAATTACAAGACCTTGAATAGGGCAAAACAACGGATTAGACCAAACACTACCGATTCCAATATCAAAACGAAACAACTTTGCCAATAATTTTTTTTTCTCCTTAAGTGAACGTTCTATTTAGTTTGATGAAAAATCATTTTGTAACTAAATAGTCTAAGTAGGCGTTTGAACATAAAAATTATGATTTTTGAAAAGAAATAATATTTAAAATTAAGTTGAAAAATATTATTTGGAATTTGAATTATGTTTGGACATATAATTATTTGAAAAAATATTGCAATTTTGTGAATGGAGAAAAAGTTTTTTCCGAAAAACTTGAAAAAGTGATCAAAATTATTTTTTGATTTTTGAAAAAATCATCTTCAAAAAATCTCCAAAACTTATAAATTTTCTTGGACAAACACGTTTTTGAAAGAAAAAATCCGCATTTTCTTTTATGAACAAACCGGTCCTAAATTAGTCTTTAGTATATTTGGTTGTCCAAACTATCGAATGTATGACCGACTTTTCCTTGCACGATACAAATTGGTCGGATTGTATGGGAAACTACGTGGAATTATAATAAAATTCTCTATTGAAAAACACATGCGAGTTAGTGCTATAACTGTTGAGGTTTTTTGGTTTTAAGATGAAATAATCTTAAAATGAGGGTGAATGAGAAATGGATGGAAAATGAAATTTTTGAGTAAAATTTTAAGTTTCCCCCTTTTGACAATAAGACATTGTCCCATATTGGAAGAGGAAAAGAGTTTTGGTGGGTATATATATAATTGCTCTTCTTGTAGCTCTTAAAGAGTTAAGAAGAAAGCAAGCCTCGCGCCGTCGTCGTCGCTCGCTCGGCTCGGCTTCGGCTTTGGACCAANTTTTTAAACTTCAAACAAAGCAACTGTAAGTGTGATTTGCTACCGAACTTTGTGTTCGCCGAAACACTGGGGTTTGAAGTACCGCTACACCAGTGTGTGATTCGTTCTATCCTGGGAGGAAATAATCTATAACCTTTGGATTTGGATTTGGTCAAATGATCGATTGATTGATTAATTTTTTGGACCAAATTTATTTGTTAATAGTAAATATTAACGTAAGATTATCTGCATTTGTAACGGATATGTTCCAATCCGATCTGTGTATAACAGCCGCTTCCCACCATGATTGTGCTTACTCCACAAACAAGCTAATGCTTGCTCCACCATGGAGGGTGGACGATTGGTCTTCTTCATTTCCATTCGATATTTTGAGATTCTGCTCATTTGTTCTGCACTGTTTTTAAAACTTCAAACAAAGCAACTGTAAGTGTGATTTGCTACCGAACTTTGTGTTCACCGAAACACTGGGGTTTGAAGTACCGCTACACCAGTGTGTGATTCGTTCTATCCTGGGAGGAAATAATCTATAACCTTGGGTACTAGGAGGGCATTAAATTCCTTAAGGAAACATTGTGAATTCAGTGGGCTCGAATACAATTTATTATTTCATTTGATAATTTATATTTTGCAGAATTATTATTTACAAATACA
>AWOL01S0124279.1:24008-58429 GCA_000715115.1 Nicotiana otophora | reverse complement strand
CCCCTCCCCATTTTTAATTGAGTCCAGCGGTCCCCCCATTAAAGAGCCAAAACAACTCGAGTAGACCCCACTCGTCCCACAAAAAGTAAAGATTCTTGGTCCCACATCCTAGCTAAGCCTTCTCTCGTTGTGGGTTGCTCGTTTTAGATTCAAATCTTCAACTTTCCAAAAAACATAAATCGAGGTATTCCGATTTACTTTTTGTCGAAACTCGTATAAAAATGCATATTAGTTGTTTTAAATGTGTTCTATGTTATTTTGTATTTTTTTTGTGATTAAACTTGTATGTTATTTTTATCCGGACTAAGATATTAGTGTGCTAAAAGAATATGTAAAATTTGAGAAATCATTATTATTTGTTCAAAAAAAATGTTAATAAGTTAGTTTTTACTGTTGTATATGTATTTTCGTGAATTTTTTGTGATTAAATGTATTTATTATTTTTATCTGGTTTAGATTATTTATTTGCTTAAAGACTAGTAATATAGTGCCCTTTTAGCGTAGTATCCCTGTAGTTATTGAAATTAATCATTTAAGTATCTCTTATACCCAAAAATACATCAAAACAGTTGATAGATCAAACACAAACTCTGTCCAATTCTAGTCAACGATCGTAAGAAAATAACATGAGAAAACAACAATATTTTTCGGATATCTTGGTGCTACTGGGCCTCAAATATCAAGCCTGGAACCTATATGTGAATACTTAATAATTAAATATTGTATAATTATAAAAATTAGTTATTTAATTTACAAACAAACATATAAAATTATAAAACTAACATGTAATTAATGTTGTTTAATTTACAGTAGACGACATGGAGGTTCCGCCTATGCATCCCAGACCTTCTAGCGATGAGCTATTGTCGTTACAGGGCGATCATAGGTCCTCCCACATATGGGACGGAGAGTTACTGGCCTAGACTCTCCGCGTCAGGAGAGTGGACAACATGTGGGACTTTTTGAAGGGCAAAGTTCTCCATCCCCGTGTAGTCAGACGCCTGTAGGATACAGGCTTCTATAGGATTTTGGAGATCGGGCGGATACAGCTCGATTGGTCTTTGATCACAACCCTGATAGAGCGGTGGCGACCGGAGACGCATACATTTCACTTGCTCATTGGCGAGGCCACCATCACACTGCAGGACGTGGAGGTTATATATGGGCTGCCTGTTAATGGACACCTCGTTCCTCTGTCATATGCCATGAGAGAACTGACAGGTGGGCAGTACCTGGACATGCTGCAGCAGCTCGCTGGTTACCAGCCACAGGAGAAGACTGCACTGGCTGGGGCCAGTCATCTGCAGTTGATGACTATCCGAGACCATTTGGAGGTATTACACCCTAACATCACGGGCGATACACCGGAGCTGTATATCCACCGGTACACGAGGTTGCTGCTGCTTCTTATGTTTGGAGGGGTCTTGTTCCCGAACACTTCGGGGAACCTAGTCAGCTTGAGATTTCTTCATCAGTTTGAGCGGCTAGATGATTTACCCCAGTACAACTGGGGTGCTGCTGTTCTCGCCTACTTGTACAGGCAGATGTGCCGGGCGACCATGGGCACCCAGCGTGACGTTGCTGGATTTTTGCCGCTGGTACAGGTGAAAATATATTCGAATACTCTATTCATTATAACATACCCAATAAAAATATATCTTAAATTGTACGTCCACTTTGTATGTTAGGTTTGGGCCTGGGAGCGGTGCAGTTGCGGCCACTTCTACCCCCATTAGATCCGGGTGTACCACCTCTATTTCTCTCTCTAGATAGGAGGTGGGTTCTCCGGTGGGGATATGGACGAGAGTACGAGGCTCGACATAATCTCCCCTTGTGCAGAGACTTGTTAGATTTGCTGGAAGGCGCACAGGTAAATATATACCTAAGTTTACTTGGCCTGGATTCACATGTGTTGCGTATACTCACATTTTCTGTTATTACTTAATAGTTCATCTCGAGGCCATACATCGACGCGCTGATAGCTGGCTTGCCCGATTATTGCTCGGTCAACCGACTTATATGGAGCTCTTCCGTCCCGTTGATGTGCCTTGATATTGTGGAGCATCATGCCACCGAGCAAGTACTTCGCCAATTTGGCCGTCCGCAGCTTGTACCGCCACCGCCCACCTGGCAGACCACACATTTCTAGTGGGATGATCGTTCCAGGGTGGACCAGGCATATGTGGTATGGCTAGAGGCGCAGATCGATACGTGGGACCGGCGACTTGACCTGATTCCCTCCCCCCCACACACTTCACCGCGTCGGACGGATACTGAGCATGGTTATATGGGCTGGTACTGCGGCATTACCTGACTTTTCATCGGGAATCCCATTCATCGCGTTGGCGGTCGGTACGTTCCATACGTCGGGAGGCACGAGGCACTGGTATGTTAATTGGTATTCTTACTTATAACTGTAACCTAGCGTTGAGTTATTTACATGTTGTGTAGGCTATTAGCCTACATTTGTTCCACCAGTTGGGACTGCAGATGCAGCAGCATACCGGCGAGGGAGCGGCCACTTTGCATGAGTATGGCCGGCAGGTTACAAAGTTGGCTTCCCGGACACTACGGCGAGCCCGGGAGGATGAGCGCTGAGGACACGACCCTACTTATGTGGCGCCAGAGCATTACCATCGAGGTAGGTCTATCCCACGAGGTAGGGCTGTCCCACGGGGTCGTGGGAGCAGGTGAGGAGGTGGTTCCCAGCAAGGGGGCGTTGAGGCACCTGTTCAGCCGGGTGACTTCCATGAGCCAGACTACCATCACAGCAGCATGCCGTCATACAACCTCCAGCTTCAACTCACTCCAGGGTCTTTGCTGGTGACCCCGTCAGATCCATTGTTGATCACGGGCACGAGCATTACACGAGATGATTGGGATCAGTACTTTCCAGACCCATCGACCGCTGCTGCTGATCGGCCGACCCGAGATGTGGATAGTGAGTGCGGGCTGAGTTATGGCTCCTCATCGAGGGGTGCTTGGGATCTTTCACAGCCGCAGGTATGTTTTTATTACTATTAAATTTAAATTTATTTTTATCTTATTAATTAGCCATAAATATCTTAATATTTTTCTTATTAAGGCTTCATTCTCGCCCGTCACGGAGGCCACTTTGTGCGATGCTGACCTGGCTGCAACGGATGATTATATTCAGGAGGCCGGCGAGACCATGGCAAGGCAATTTAAATTTTTGTGACTTAACACATACATTACTAATATATATTTTCATATACTTAGCTAACTTATTCTTCTGTAGGTTACTGCTGGACCAACGACCCCTTCTACAGAGCCTGCCAGCACTACTGACGATCATGCTGCAGCACATCTAGTGATAACTAGGCGACGTGATGAGGATGATCCTGATAGCGTAGCCGGGCGGGATGGGATGCGCCTCAGGCCAGCGGCTGCATTGAAGCACACAGGCTGTGGGACGCATTGATTTTTTTTTGTATTTTATGTAAATATTATTTTATGTAAATAATAGCAACAATTTTTATTGTTTACACTATATGCGCATTATGTTTTTATTTTTTCGGTTCTTCGTTATTTTAATACTACAACACAAACACAAACATAGCAACTTAACATAATTTAAATTCAGTACAACTAATGAAAATACATGACACGGAAAGCATAAAGATAAAATACTACACTCTACACATACATGTCATTGTTTAGTCACTACCGCCTAGTATTCTCTGCCCCAACCACTTTAATTTCTCTTCCATCCTAATTTTTTCTTCTTCCACCTCTTTTAGTTTCTCCTGAAATGCCACAATTTCTCGTTTCATTTCAGACTTATGGCGTTGGTATTCACAGTTGATATCCCAATATACTGCAAAGTTCGTTTGTAGCATTCCTGCTTAGTGGGTTCATCAAGCCATACCTCAAAATTACAATAATTTCTGTCATTGCCTCCAAACATGTTTACACACATCCAGTATCTGTGCCCAACATGACCATCAGACCAACAATCCTTCACCATACAACATTTGCCACAATAGCACATTGGTACATAATTGCGTCAGGACATTTGTTAATGCAAAAAAAAACTTGCTTTTATGAAAAGTTTTTCTATTTGTTTTGGTTAAGCGCAGATAATAACTAAAATGCGCTAGTTATTTATAAGCAAGGCAATACACATAACATAGTATTTAACCGCGTTATGCTTCGCGTGTTAAAGATTCTTTCGGGTACAATACAACTTTTGCAGGTGGTCAGCTTTTCAGGTCGACAAGACAACACACATAACGTAGTATTTAACCGCGCTATGCTTCGCATGTTAAAGATTCTTTCGGGTACAATACAACTTTTGCAGGTGGTCAGCTTTTCAGGTCGACAAGACAACACACATAACGTAGTATTTAACCGCGCTATCCTATTACATACAAGACTAGGACTAATTTATATATATATATATATATATTCACATAATCATCAAACATCTTCCTTCTCCGACAGTGTAGGTTAAGTATCAATAGGATTTAACTACAATGGAAATATAATTTTATTTGATACAGTTTGCAACATAAACAAGTACATACACTTATTACAACCACATTACGGAAACAAAACACTACGTGTATCCTTGATAGTTGGGCACATTAGATGAACTTCCACCAGGAGCTGGATTACCACCGCCACCCAAACCAACTGAAAGACATTTTTAACGGTCGTGTCCTGTTTGCGAGCATATACCACATTTGCGCGCATAAACGGTATCACCGACATCCATTTGGTTCCGTATACGCGTTCTTTTTTGCACCTGTCACTGACGCAAAAAATCCTTGTTATACACCATTTTAAATGGTTCCGGCGGCCAATAATACTCAGCACCCACTGGCTGCAACTGCCCACTATATGTGTTTAAGTGTGCAATAACACTATATTGTTTATCAACGTAGTTGGTTGGCCCTAAACTTGTATGTTGAAAGCACTTGATGGCATGTAAGCACGACATGTGATAGATAGACCATTTTCCACAAGAACATAACATTCTAGATTTATTTATGGTGTGTACAATATTCCCCCAATTTTGATGGATAGCGGTGCGAACTTCAAAAATATTTCGGTCGTGATCATACTGTAAAAATGAATGCCAATGTGCTCGCCGCCTGTATTTCTCAAATCTTTTCATTGGTTGTGGCATAAATTTAACACCCCTTTCCATCAATGACGTTGCAGCTGCAGCCCTTTTAATAAACCTCTTCGCCATCTGCTTGAATGACATTCGCACCATAGCAGTGACAGGCAATCCTCGTGCAGACTTCAATAACCCGTTGAAAGACTCTGACATATTTGTAGTCAGAATTCCCCATCTTCTGCCACCATCCGCATGCAAAGTCCACTTTTCAGGTTTATGTCGCATCAACCAACGATAGGTTGCCTCGTCTTCCTTCCTGATAGATTTCATGTGCCTCTGGAATTTATGCTCTTGGTGATCTGTTGCAGCCATCCACATTAAGTCATGCAAATCCTTGTTGGGATGTGCCTTCTGAAAATTGGCCTTCAGGTGCCTCATATAGTAACGGTGATAGGCATATGGTTCTTGCCATGCAGGCAAATTCTCTACAGAACTTATAATACCACCATGTCGATCCGATATTAGACAAATACCTACACGCTGCTTGACAACGTGCTCTTTCAAGTGATTCAAAAATAGTGTCCACGTCTCTTGGCTTTCATTGGCACAAATAGCAAAAGCTAAAGGAAATATACTTCCATTAGCATCTACTGCAACGACGATCAACACCTTAATGTCACACTTTCCATAGACATGAGTGTCGTCTATGGATATTACCGGCCGGCAATGCAGAAAACCAGCAATTGCTGGTTTAAATGCCCAGAACACATATTTGAATATATATTCTGGTATTCCCGGACTCCGCTCAAGTTTTTATTCAACAACGGTCCCGGGATTAAAGTGTTGCAATGCGGCCATGTACTTTGGTAGAGCTGCAAATGACTTATCCCAGTTACCAAAAACAATTTCATACGCACGTTTGCGACCTAGAAATGCCTTTATTTTGGTAATAGTACAGCCATATTCCTGGTGGACGGATGTAATGCACTCTTTGATCTTGTACCTTATGGACGCTTCAATGTGTGGAATCAGGACAAGAGAAATCAAGTCAACATCCAAGTTGAAGTGATTCCCACTGAATGTGTCCATTTCACAAGTGTGGGTGGCAATGTATTTACCCACTTTTCACATACCTGTTTTCTTCTTGCTCGCACGCAGCATCCAATGACAACCCGTAAATCATCTATGGCAAACAACTTTGTATACATCCGGTGTTGACTCCCATACCGTCATCTCACGATACTCTTTTATGCTGTACATTTTCGCCGCCCTACTTAGGCGCATTTTATCCGTTGGTCTAGACTCATCCCACATTGCTGTCCGAATTTCGTCAGTATCCCTTGTGAGGGCATCCACATCCGACATACTTGGCAAATGATCAAGGTAGGGAATCTCCCTTGAATGAAACGGCACATGGGACTCGTACACTCTTGGTCTAACGGGGGGTGGAGCATGCTCCCTTGTCAAATCAGGTCCAGCATTCTCTTCCTCCTCATCACCACCCTCATCAGGGAAAGGTGTATCATCTCCGGACTCATTGGCATTGTTGTCATAATCACTATTCTCTTCCTGACTTTGTGCATCTACCAGATCCCGATTAAGTATGTCATCTTCGGGCAATTAAGTCAGGACAGGAGGTTCAACTTGCTCGCTTTCACTGCACAAACAACAAAATAATGAGCTACTCAAATTGATAAATACTTTACATATAGCTATATCACTTCACTTACAAGTCGTAATATGTTGACATCCCATGATGGACATTATCCAGTTGGTGATGACTCCCGGATGGACCACCGTGATCCAACACACCAAAACTACGCATATTCTAACTGGGCGTGGGTTCATAACTTGTTCAATTTATATCTGGCCGGTACCCCATGTAGAATATATGAGTGTTAATACAAATTCAATACAATAAAAATAAATATCGTAACACAAAGGAAAATTGAAGTTTACCACTCGTCTTGTGGATTATATAAAGTAGGAGAGAAATTATTTCCTCGCTTCTCATTCGCCCGTGGAGATAAGTTTAAATCAGGCCAAACTCTTTCAGCCGGAACCTGTTCGGAAAAAACTGCTCCAGAATAACCACCCGATGACTGAGGGTTATCCCTGCTTTGCGCAACCTCATTAGTGCGAATGTCTTCAACCTTCATGTACATTTCCAACATTTTTATCGAAAGAAATTCCCGGTATTCATCTGGAGTCCTCAAAAAATCACTCAAAGTTTCATCATCCTCGATGTTAAACTCAACGTAACAAGCAACCCCTTGCGGAGTGACAGAATACAGATATCTTCCGATTACTTTAAGGTTCACCGATCGTTTGCTCACACTCATTTTGTTACACAACAACGACACCAGTCTATCGTACTCCATTGTAAGTGAAAACTTAACATGACACCGTGGAGATAAACTATAGCTCACTAAGTTATTCGCCACCACAACCTCACCCTCTCAATGTAATGAAACCCTTACTTTTCGCTCTTCAGACATTATGACAAAATGCTTGAGAATTTAACAAGAAGAAAAATTTAATAAGAGTTGAGAATATTTCTAAATGGATTTTTGCAAAATCCTTAACGCCTTTAAATAAGGCAATGCCCAATCCGGGGGGTCGAATTTTTTGAGGTATAGCGCCCTTTAAAAGGGCGCTATACCCATTTGAATTATTGTTATGTTAGTTAAGCGCAGACGAGTTATTTTATTGGTGAGCCCACAAAATATGTATAGCGTCGTTTATAAAGGCGCTATACCTGTCAGTCTTGTACCATAGCGCCTTTATAAAAGGCGTTATATATATAACGCCCTTTAAAAGGACGCTATATGTATTTTGATCACTAAGTTTTTTTCACGCATTTCGGTCGTTTGAGTAAAAAAAGATCACATTTTGGTTCCGGAATTTAGAACTGATCCTAACAGTTCCATTTTCTAATCAACGTACAATGTTGTCAAATGTGCGCTTAAGCCTTGAAGCGGGGGCAAAACATGTGCAGGACTTCCTCGATTAGCGGGCACTTTAGTGTGGTCATCAAGGCTTTAAATCATACTTCTCATTCTCCCTTGCCAATGGGAGTAATCTTGAAGAGGTGACACAAAACAATTAATAGTTCAATTTATTATATTTGTTTTCAATTTCTTTGTCTATATATTTGTTATTCATGCTTATATTTATTAGTCTTGTATTACACATACATATTTGTATTTTTTTCTTCATTTGCCCCTTTCTTTAGTAAAACTCACGCTCAGTTTACGTTTAGTGCCCCAATAGATCTTAGAGCTTTTTCGCGTTTTTTCGTTGTCTTTGATAATACTGCATCCTAGTGCTTCATCTTAGGAGTACTACATATCTATATTTCCAAAAAGGTTATAAAAAATATCTGTAGTTCCAAAATCTCTGTTTACTTAAGCAGTTCTTCCAAGTATGCATATTTTTAGTAAACCAATTCCTTTTCATGAGCCTCATCTTTCATTTGCCTGAGGTGTAGCCAAGTCTAATATAACAGGATCTCTCTCGGAAAACAAACAAAAAAAGTTTTAACTTGATTTATCAAGCTAAGATCATCCTGACCTCAAAACATTAACTATCTTAAAGTCCAGAACCATGGAAATAATGCTTTGCATTGCACCCTTAAACATCTCTGTTTGGCTTTTAACACAAAGTATTCAAAGCTCTCAGTTTTGTAGGGTAAAGTTGCGTACAATAGATTCTTATGGTCCGGCCCTTCCCCGAACCCCGCACACAGTGGGAGTTTAATGCACTGAGCTGCCCTTTTTATTCAAACCTCTCAATCTTATGGATCTCAGAGCTATTGATGTTGAAACAAGCTTTGATCTAGTGATGTGACACTCTGGAAGATATGATAACTGTAAGAAGCATGAGAAGTAATTCAACCTCATGGCGATAAAAGATAATTGCCACACTTTAACTTAAGCAATAAGTAGGAATTTCAATTAAGTTAACACAGCAATCGATATCTCAATATAAGACCCAGAAAAAACATCTAATGTCTATTGTCAAGTAATCAAATACTCCACTTTAAGCTTCAAATTTTAGATAAGGTCTTTAGTTGTCAAATTTGAAGAGGCATTCCTGATCTCTTTAGTAGGTTAGCAAAGAGAAAATATTGCTGCTGGAGAGCTCAAGCCTAGGAAATATCATGTTCCTAGCACCATTTATTTTGCTAGCAAAACGAAATTTCAGTTTTATAGTCATAAGGTGGTAATATTACGATTTCACTTTGTAAATATAAGCATATACCACTAACAGGTGAACAAGTTCTTAAACAAAAGAGGGGGGGGAGGGGGGAGTGGAGATAACACCTTACCTAGAATGGATGTTAGTTATGTTACCTCAGAGGAGCACTCAATTGACAAGAAGAACAAAGCTAAGACAGAGATATGTGGACACCCCCATTTATCCCTGTTCATGGACCCTCATATGAGACTTTTAACTGCTGACAAGATATTAAAAGTCCAGCCTATGCTGGAAGATATTATTAATTACCTTAAGTGGTATTAGACAATACGATACTCTGACGAAAAGTCTAGAACTCTTACTCTGATCTTCTAATGATTCAAGGATAAATATTATTCGAATCATAAGCCACCAAACTTGATAAGAGTGGATAATGTGCAGTATTGTTACAAGTTTCTACTACATCAATACCTATAAAAAACAAACAGCTAAATAAAGATTAACGATTGCCTGGTAATATGTGCCCTTCAAAGCTCTGAATATGTCATGCTTGAGAACTATCAAAAGCACAGAGCACGTCTTAATTCTATTTCTGTTTTGTGAAATACATGTTAGTCGTTTGCAAATCCTTTTAGTTAAGTACTTTTTAAATTTTGTGGACATACATCAAATCAATGGCAAGCTGTATCAGGAACTATGTGTGGTTGGACTTGAGCTGAAGAACCACTCAAGTTTATTTTTCTATACGGTGACAATAGCTCTAGAAGCCAGCAGCTAATAGCTGGGAATTCTATTAGATAAGTATAACCACCAACACAAAATTAAAGTTTGTGTAAATGGAAACACATAAAAAGGGAAGTGCCAATTTAGACTCATAAAAGATGAGATTGTAAGTTTTGGAGAGTAAAACACAACATAGAAACTGTGCCTAAAGATTTTGTGGTACCTTGAAACTGAAAGATACTTCAATAGAGTTGGAGTAAAACACATGGGAAACTTGAAATGAAGTAAGGTTAATAGATATCAACCCTTTTTAACAAGATCTCTATGGCAAAACAAAACAAAGTTCTTCTTGGTCTATCAAGCTGAGATCATTGAAATTAATGCTCGAGCGTTCATGCCTGTGAAAATGTCAAGTTCATAGCACCAATCACTTTTCTAGAAAAAAAAAGAATTTCCAGTTTTTCATTCATAGAGTGACAGCATTATGACTTCAGTTTGATATGAGTATATACCATCAACAGGTGGACAAGTTAATCGAAAGAATCATCAAGGTAAAACAAAATGGACATAACTTATTACATAGAATAGATGTTGAGAGGTTCCATATTACCTTATAGGAGCACTCAAATTGACAAGGAAAACACAGAGATGTGCACACCCACATTGCCCCTGTTTATGGACAACCCATATGAGATTTTAATTGCCGAGTCAGACACTAATACTGCAATCTATTATGTTCCAACGGAAACTTCAACATACTGCAAGCATATGTCAACTATATGTATAAGTTCCATGCTGCCAAAGAACAAGCTAAGGATGGTAAACCAGGAGAAGAACACAAGCTAGTTAATAACCTCAAGTGGTATTAGACAATACGATACTCTATAGAAAGCACAAAACCAAATGCCTGTCTTTAGAATGATTCCAAGATAGTAATCAAATTATAAGCCACCAAACTTGATAAGAGTGCGCAAGGTTCAATATTGTCACAAGTTTCTATATATCCTTCTACGTCAATATTTATCAAAAGTAAACAACTAAATAAAGATTGATGATTTCATAGTGATAATATAAAGCCTTTGAAGCTTTGAATATGACATGCTTGAGAACCATCAACAGCGCAGAGGATGTCTTCTATTTTATACATACAATAGAAAGCGATGAAAAAGATTTGAAGTATCACACCACCACATTGACAAACATCATTCTTTATTGACATCACATGCACCTTTCAACATGTACCTTCATTTAATGAAGGCAGCATGCTTGCATAGACAAGGAGAAGCCCACAAAAGACTTGAATTTAGAACTTAACAGTTCATCTTCTAAATCTAATCAACATACTAGTGCTTCCACTGTATTATACATCTGTAGTTCCAAAATCTTTGTTTACTTAAACAGTTCCTCCAACTATGGATATTTATAACAAACTAATACAAGCAGCACAAATTATTAATAGCAACACCATAAGCCCAGATGCAGAGCTAAGATTTGAACTTTATGGGTTCTTGATGTTAGAATGACGGTTTCAAGTATTAGTAATTGGGTTCTAAATTTAATGTGTACATATTTAATGAAAAATACGCAGTTTATACAAAATCTACTGGGATCGACCAAACCTGTATACGGGCTTCTATCTCCATCCTTGCATAAGCCTATAAGCCATTTCAAGGATGCAGTCCTCCAAGCCCTTCCTACTCCCATGTTCTAACCTGATTGGTTAGATACTATGTTACAGTCACAAGGTTTAAGAATTTAACTTAAGAAATACTTGTTCTTAGTTTCACAAAATTATCAAGCCAATTTTCATTAATTCAGGAAGACCCCGATACCAGATTCAAACCAAAGATGTACTGATGTACATTAACACATGGAAAGTGGAAATTGCACCCATGATGTGAAGTTAACAAAATCAACATTTTAACCAATTATATGTGCATCCATTCACGCTCATGTTTGTGCGTCTCTGTTGAATGCATTCTAAAGGTTTCTGCCTTGTCCTTCTGGCAAATGAATTCCCTTGCTCAGGCAATAAATAGGTATTCTCATGCCAAAGAAAAGTACAAAGCTACAGAACCTCCTATAACGACCTCCATTTTGATCGAGAAATTCACCAAATTTTATGGCTTTTGAAATGTGAGCATGTCTGTTTGTCGCGAACGTGTTACCTGATCTGTAGGAAAAAAACTTTTTACCACTTTACGTGTAACATAACAAATGCACATAACAGTTACAAGAACTATGAAGAGTTACCATTGATAACTATGTAAGTCTGGTACATCAACACGTTTATGAAGTACATGGGCATTACTATACAGGGAGGGTCAATTGGTCAGACTAGATCTGCTTCTTGTCAAACACTATTCCTTTCCTTTCTAGTCCAAATCACTGTACGATGCTTCCTCTTCTGGCAATTCAAACTCATCAACCTCTTGAAAATGCTTTCGCCAGTAGTTGACAAAATCTTCTGGCAAGGAATTTTCAAGGACAGGTTTCCGCCTCTGCAGAAACATTTTAGTTATTAGCCATCAATACGGTAGGCTATGATATAAGCGAAAGAATGCACAGCCCACGTTCCAGAAAGCAGTTATCAGCAATGTTAATAGGAATTTATTACTAGGTTTAACACCAACCCCTCAGTTTTAGGTAACTCACTGAGCCCTAATATTATTTTGACACGGTTGGTGAAGAGAACTCAGGTCAGGGGATCAGCGATGTGAGCTTGGGCTTGCTATTGGAACCATTTTAGAAAGAAATGTTTCAGAACGTTAGCGAACCTCCACGTTATGTATGTCTCTCACATCTAATCTACATAGTTTCCTACACATGAAACATATCTATTACAAGATAATTGTGCAAAGATACGGATTAAACAAACTTAAGCATATTCTTTCCCATAGCTCTGAAACTGAACCTAGAAATAGAAAATAAAAGAGGCCAGTACCCATTACTACTGGTAGTCCATGAGATCTCAACAGAAACGACAAGAATGTCTAAAAGAAGCCAGTACAGACACTTCTCATTAGAGATCCATACAAAAAGAGATTGCTAACAAACCTTCTTACGCTTTCCATTAGGATCCGTCCATGAACCTGAGGGTTTAATATCACCAGCTCCATTGAATTTACTCCTACATAGAAGAAACAAGAATCAAGAGAGCATCAGCATTGAGTAGTCTGCCTATGTCACTTTTCACATTTATAATATATTTATTCCATTCAAAACACAAATGCCTCGATTTTAGATGTGCCGCAGGAAAGAAAAGGGGATAGAGGGTAAGGTGTTGCTAATGTGCATGCTGCAGAACTATCTTGCGTATTAAGCACGTGCGGAGCCTGTGAAGTGAACACAATTGCAACTACGACACTCAATTCACTACAGATTATGCTACTTCAGGTAGATAAAAAAAGAAATAGTAGCTTGAGTGCACTGCCAAGACAGAAAATTTGTGCCACTGAAATTTCTTAGGGTTAAAACTAGAGGTAAAACTGCATGTACTGTGTTAGGAGCATGAAAGTTCAAATCAACCAACAATCTATATTTGGTACAGGATATCAGCAAATGATATCACCACAAGAAGCTTCAAATCTCATGTGACTAACCCTCAGAAAAAAAGGAAAAAGATGATATAAGAAAAAGGGGGAAAGAAAACCGCTTCCTCAAGATTACATGCATGTAGAGTCAGACATAAATAGAAAAAGAGAGTTTTTTTTTTTTTTTGTGTGTGTGAGAGAGAGAGAGAGGAAGAGACCTATGGGTTCTTGTCTTTGGAAAAGTAGGACAACTAAAAACTGATGCGTCTTCCATCCCTTTTCCCTTTGTTTTCTTTAAAGATGCGGAACTCCGAGTCAAAACACCAACTTTTTCTTCTGCTGTTTTTTCATCTGTAGGAAAGTGCTCATGAGAAATTGTCTTAGCTTTGTCATTTACCCTCTGAGGAGATGAAGACACAAAAGGCTCACGAATAACTATTCCCTTCTTTTTCTTATATCCTGAAACTGGAGTAGATAGAACAACAACTCCTTTCCCCTTATCTTCCTTAGTCTCAGGAGACAAGCTACTGAATGACTCAACAATTGCCTTCCCTTTATCCTTTGTGATTGTAGGAGGCAGGGAAAGGAAAGGCTCATCAATCTCTTTCCTTTTATCTCTTTTGTTTTCATGAAGACTGGAAGTGAAGGTCGGAGTAGTAGCTTCCAAATTAGACTTCTTCGTAGTCTGCCTTCGATTATAAACTACAGCTTCATTATCCCTGCCTGCTTGAGTAAGAAACAAGAGCCAACTTAGACAGGTTAGCCCTAGGTATTAAAACAAATCCAGACATTAAAAATTTGAGCAAAAGCAAGCATAGTAACACAATTCCCTGTATTTAGCATTTCAAAATTGAGAAGCCAAACTTATTAGAGCAAATGAAGAACCAACCAAATCACTGTTAGCAATTACGTCGATTGCTTCTGTTCACATGAAGAACGTGTTTACAATTTGCTATCCAACATAAAAGTCAATTTGCTAGGGGTAGGCACCTGTAGATCATGTTTCACAATATATTAAGCTACCTTTATACATCACACTCGGACTATTTTTAGGCTTGCGATTAATCTAACACAATCATCCTCCTTCATCTAGACTTGGAACTGACTGTACGAATCTCTACGCAGAGTTCAAAAGTATCATTGTTACTTTATCAATAATATAGATTTCTTTGAAATAAAGACTTTAAAAGGTACTCAAAAGTTATTAAGAAAAGATTATGGATATCCCATGTTTCACAAGTTTGGTTGGATTTAAAGACAACTATTGCTACTAAGATTTTAAACAAAGTAGGTTAATAATTTGGTTCGTAACTTTTGGAGTTCCAAATCCCAGAGGAGGATCGAGGATTCGTACTTTATGGGTTTGAGTATGGAAGTCTACCACAATTTATTTGATTCACTGGGTTTGTAATCTGTATTCTTATACTCCCTCTGTCCCAATTTACGTGGCGGTATTTGACTCGGCACGGAGTTTAAGAAAGAAAGGAAACTTCTGAAAATTGTGGTCTAATACAAGCCATAAATATCTATGCGGCTATAAATCAATCTCATTAAGGATAGGAGTAGTAGGAATTTTAAAATTTCTAAATAAGTAAGTATGATATTCTTTTAAGGACGGACAAAAAAGGAAAGTTAATTGGGACAGAGGGAGTACTATTTAGTGGATATTTTAACACATTTACAGGGTCTAAACAAAGCTACTGGGTTTGGAGTTCGGATGAACGCATAACTAATGCAGTACACCCCCACCCCCCGGGCCCTTTTTAAATCTACATTTAGTCTTCTACAAAACAGCAGAATTAGTTATCCATTAACGTATTACTGAGTTGCAGTAACTCTGAAATGGAAGAGCTAAAATCCAACAGATATCAATTTCTTTTTCATAATCAAGTTCTTCACACTTAACAGATGATTTAGCATTATCCACTCTAATCCTCCCACGAAAACAACGAGCAAAGAAAAATAGATAGCAAGGTTGGAAGTATCAGGAGCTGCTTATAAACAATATATTTATTCCCTACGTGATAATTAACCGTGACTTAATGTGCAAACGGGACAGAGGGTAAAATATACCTAAATGTCAAAATCCAAACAATAAATTCAAATAAACTGGAATATGCACACACACACACACACACAGAGAGAGATAGATAGCGAGGGCAGGGAGATCATACCAGGAGTGGTTAATGAATAGTCAGGCACACGAGCAACACGACGAACAGTAGAAATATCGAGAGGGTTAGGGTTTCGAGCAGAGTTGAAATTGGAAGATGCGACGCTGATTCCAGAGTTTTCCTCCGTGGAATTGTTATTAGGCGAGTTGTTGTTGGGTTTTGAGGTATTGGAATCAGAATTTGAAACAGAAATTGGGGGTTTTTGGAAAACATTTTGAGGTTTGGAAGAAGAAGCGGAGGAGGAGGAGACAAGCTTGCGGAGAGTAGAAGTGGGTATGAGATTGAAATTGGAGATGTCGGATAATGGTTGCCTCTTATTGTTGTTCATGGATTTAGAGCTGCTATTTCTTTGAGTAGCCATGGATTCCCATTTTTCAACTTCTCATTTCGTCAATCTTATTGTGTTGTTAACCGAAAAGAAAGTTGATTGTTGAAGAAGCTTAATAATCAGTTGGGTGGCGGGAAAACGTGTGGGAGATTTTTGAAAAATATTGGAAGATTATAGAGTTCACAACAAGATTGTTGAGTTTGCTAGAGAAGTCTTTTGGACTCTCGATGCTTCCTTTCCGAATCCTAGATTCAATCATTCAACCCTAGCCCTTCTTTAGTTGTTCAACCTTTTGGCCTTAATATAAAAAAAATACCCATATGAGCATATAAAATTAGAAGCTTAATTATTATTATTATTAGAAATATTTGCACTCCTAAAATATAACAAGATTTTCAAAACATAGTAATTTGAGCCTTACTAGATGATTTTGGCTGCCAAACACGAAATCCTTTCTTCGGCCAGCATAAAATGCCCAAAGTGAGTATAAGAGCTGGTAAAATTACCAGCAAATTCAGAATTTGACTAAAATTTCATCAAAAGTTTACAAACTAATATTTACAGGGAAATATTAGATAAGCGACAACACAACAACTCATTGTGTACTTTAACATTTTAATTGAAAATGTGCAATATAAATTAAATAGATCTCATAGATTAAGGAAGCCAAACATTGATCCAATGAGTCCAATCACTCCAGAGAGTATTAGCAGATACAAGATAGATTTAAAAAAATAAAAATTGGCATTGTTATGGTTGAAGAAATGATTGTTATGGTGGTGCCCGGATAGTGGAATAGTTGTATGTCGGATGTATATCAGGTGTATATTATTTGCATGTTCAATGTTATCACTGGGCATATAGCGACAAACACACGATATATAAAGTACATACAAATGACATACAATAATATAATTATATGAAAGTTGTATCTAAGTTATATATTTTTACCGAATTATAAAAAATTTGTTAAAAAGTTCTTGCTACTTTTTAAAAAATAGATTTTGTTGCTAAACCGGATAATTATTTGTATGACTTTTTTTATCTTGAGGTAAGTCCCCAAAAAGTGTTTTTCATATTTTACCGGTCAGTCAAAAATAATTATAATTGCTAGTCATATATACAAAAAATATATACTGAGTATGCATAAAGTATGTATATTATATATATATATATATATATATATATATATATATATATATATATATATATATATTACAGTTATATATAAAAAGTATATATTTGCTATTGTTTTGAAGGATATCTATACTGCGTAAAAGTCTCCAAAAAAAATACTTTTGGGCCTTTAACCTTTTTTGCGCTTTTGACTCATTTATTAGCCGGTCAAAAATAATTACAACCGCTAATCAAATATACAAAAAAATATACATTGATTATGTATAGAATATATGTATAATATGCACTAATATAAAACATATATATATATATATATATATATATATATATATATATATATATATTTGTCTACTATTATTTTAGGGGGCGAACATATTGTGTAGATTTCTTCTTCTTTTTTGGACTTTTGGGATTTTAATTCATAAAGTAAAAAGGGAATTTTACATAGATATACAGATTAAGCTCATATTTACAGAAAAATAGTAATACTATTCAATTTCAAAATATAGCAACAAAATATTCACATAATATATACAACCTTCGGTAAATTTTATAAAATTGGATATCTTTTCTTTCTTATTATATTTTCTTTCTACACAACCAACTACCGTTGTCCCCGTCTAAAACCTTACTTGTCGTCGTCACAATTCTGTCCACCTGCTTCATTGAAAATTTTTTGGAGATCTATTTGTTGTTTGTTCTTCTTCTTCAACGAAGTTTTGTCATTGTTCATTGTTGTTGCTTCTTTGCCAGATTTCTCTCTCATGGCTTCCTCAACTTCTTCTCTCTCGTGTAACTTATATGTTACTACTATATATTATTGTATGTCACATGTATATCATTGCATATATAGGATATACACTTGACATATATGTGACATAGAGTGATATACATGTGAGATATGTAGTAAATATCGATATAAAAAATATTAATACATAGGATATACACATGATATATGTACAATATACACTCATTTCACCACTAAATCTCCATAACTTATTAATTCCACAATTCCATACAGAAAGAATAAGGACGAAGGCTTGCTGATTCTTATCCAAAGTTGAGCTGCCTATTGTCCTAGGAGAAGAATCAGACAGGAAACCATAGTAAAAAAAAACATTATTGCCAAACGCGCCCTAAATTAAACCACCGGCTTATAGCAGGTCAAGTGTTTCTAGAGTTGTGGTAGAAATAGAATGCAAGGTAACGGTAGAAAATAGAGTAAACCAGGGGAAGTGAAACCCACTGGTTTCACTTTTTAATCATAAAGAATTAGTACTGCTTTTTAACTTTATTCAATCCTACTTTTCAGTGGATCAAGAAAAGTAGATCCAAAACAAGGGGCCACACCAAATTACATGATGCATCCACCCAATATAATATCCACTTCCTCTTTTCTCATAACATCTATAAATACCAACCAAATCCCTCCTTTCTTTCCACTCAAAACAAATACTATCATCAGTCTAATAGCACTCTCTTTTTTAGCTCTTAAAGAAAGTAAATTTTCACAAAGATGGAGGCCGTACAATCTTGGGTTTCTGAACACAAGCTCACTAGCATTGGTTAGTTATCTTCATTTTCTTGCTTCATGGTCAAATTCATTTTTTTTCATATTTCCATCGTCTAAAATATTCAAATGGGTTTCCTTCCATTTCATTACAGGGACATTCTGGGCTACAGCTGTTGGTGCTTCACTAGCTTACTCAAGTTCCAGAACTCCCCTCAAGCCAAGTCTTAGGCTCATTCATGCCAGGTTAATTAATCAAATTCAAATGAATTCAGCTAGTTATTTACTATGTGATTCTCTATCAGTATTATGTGTGCAGCTTACGCTAATTAACATGATTTTACTTTGGCAAACAGGATGCACGCACAAGCTTTAACATTGGCAATGTTGTCTGGAGCAGCAGTTTATCATTACTATGACAAAAATAGCAACGAACAAGTCCACAAGTAATATCCACCATCATCACCACCGCGGCTGCGTGATTTGATTATGCAAGCAGTTTTATATGCTTCAGTTTAAAGGAATAACTATATGTAGAATTTTCCTAGACTCTGTGTCAAATAAATTGGGATAAAGGGAGTATAGTAACAGTTTGATTCGTAAATTTTGGCGTTCCAGATCCCCGTTTTAGTTTATGGTACTACTATTATGTATTACTGTGTGTATGTGGTATCTCTGGAAAGAAAGGAGCTGAAAACCTCCAGAAATCAATTTCTTTGCCATAATCAAGTTCTTCACGCTGAATGTATGATCATACAATAATACCATCTCCATATAAATCTCATAAAACATGGAAGTAAACCAGAACCAATGATTATCACCACAAGAAAAAAATTTAAGACTCCATTGCTTAAATGGTCACTCAATCTTTCGAAATTATCTAGTAAAATCATTTTATTTCGTAACAGAAAAATCACTTAACAATGTTTATAACACTCAGAAGTTCACTCAACCAAATTTCTCAAACTTTTGATTGTCAAATACTTATTTTACCCTCTAAATTATCAACTTTTATCCTTTTTTCTATTTTAATATTACGATTTTTCTCTTTTTAATCTACATCATGGACTTACCTATAGAACAAATAAATTTTATTTATAAAATAAAAAATTAGTTTTCTAGCATATAATGTCGGAATAATAATATACTTGAGCATAAGTTTTCAAGAATATATAATGTCTATTATAAAAATAACTTTATCTTAAATAATTATTTTTTATATTACGTGCATGGAATATATATTATAAATTATTTTTCGTTCATTCTCAATTGTGTAAATAAATTTGAGTTTTTGTTGTTCGAACAAATTGTTCTAATTAAGTTTTTTGCTATACTCAATATTTTATTATTCCAATATTATATGTGCTTAAAAACAATTTTTATTTTTTTTAATATAAATAAAATTTATATATTCTATAGGTAAGTCCATAATATAAATTAAAAAAGAGAAAATTATAATTTTAAAAAGTTAAAAAAAATATAAAGAAGACAAAAGTTGATAATTTAGAGGGTAAAATAGGTATTTGACAATCAAAAGTTTGAGAAATCTGGTTGAGTGACCTTCTTAGTGCTATATATATAATTAAATGACTTTGTTGTTACAAACGAAAACGAAAGAAAGATGACTTTAATAAATAATTTCGGATAGTTAAATGACTATTTGATTAATGCACTCGAAAAATTACACATTTGAAGTTACAATTGAAAAATAATCTTGTGATACTGGAAGTTTCTCCTTTCTTTTTAAAAACTTTCTTAGTGTATGAGGCAAAATCTGTCTCTAGAGTATCTTAGCCAAGGTAACATTATGAGAAGGATTCTCGAGTCTATGTTAGTTGAGGCGACCCAAGAAGCAGCAAAGTCCTTGGCCGAAGTGTCGACATGAGCCACAGTCGAGATGTCGACAAGAGCCGTAGTCGACATGTCAACAAGGGTCGAGATCGAGGTTGAATATCGATGATAAGAGCTGTAACGACTAGTGTGTTAGGATAGGATATTAAAAGGGAATATTCTAGTGGATATTCTCTGCACTTATATTATTAGGGTTTCTTAGGAACATGTTCCATATATATAGAAAAAAGAGACAATGATAGGGGCATGCGGTATTCATTTGTAAGAACACACTTTGACAAAAAGACTATCTCTCTCTTACTAAGATACAAACACCACCTTTTCACTAAGATTCTTGTCTATATTATTCCATACTTTTCCATAAGATCTGAGAATAACTCGAGCATTCAAGGATTTGTCTGCCACTCATCATTGTCAAGAGGAAATACCATCTAGTTCATCGTTTATTGGGTGAATCATTCCTCCTGTTTACTTAAATGTCATTTATTGTTATCCATTACTATTAAATACTATGTTATTGCTCATTTCTTTTGGAACAGTTATTGCATATTATCATCATAGTTTGACCAAATCCATCTAATGTTTATTGCACCCTTGGAAGCCACATATAGAAATATTATTGTTAACTAAATTTAACACATAATTACATAAATTTAATTATTTGAACCAAGAGCCATATTTTTAATCAAACAATTTGGTGCCGTCTGTGGGGATTTCTTAGTTAAATTTTTAGTTTCCTCTAGATCTACGACTAACACGAGTCACAAACATCACAAAACCCAATATCTTTTTTTTTGTGCATACAAAATCCTACATGGCTGGTAACTGACAAGAAAGGACGAGAATAGCAAGTGACCTCCCAACCAACCGCATGATCGTCATCAATGAAAGTTGTGAAATGGCGGGTGAGGACATGACGCCCAGTGCATACCCTAGGAGAGATGGGTCACCACCCCCTCACTGCAGTATCACAAAATCTCGTGGTAAGGGAGC
Source organism: Nicotiana otophora (assembly GCA_000715115.1). NCBI lineage: Eukaryota > Viridiplantae > Streptophyta > Magnoliopsida > Solanales > Solanaceae > Nicotiana > Nicotiana otophora. Next base: position 36,894 of record AWOL01S0124279.1, on the reverse strand, counting down.
CTCCACGTCTGTGGGGGAAGAGACGCCCCCAGTTGTAAAAAACAAGCTCCTCGAAGCGTGGCTAACTGACACGCTAACTAGCATCCTCAACAAGCCTTCTCGGGACATGACTACAGAAAATGCAAGGACGTGCACGATACAACAAGCGGACTAGCAATGCAACCAGCTTTTTCCTCCAATGACAGGTATTACTCATAATGCCATTGATAGTGCATATGACAATGCCCTTGCAGCCATTCTCGAAAGGATGGAAGAAATAGAGAATGAAAACAAGGCGCTCCGAAATAAAATGAAAGAACACCAAGAAAGGGTCGAAAAAATACCGGGTGCCCCTTAGATGTTGCCGAAGAGGGATGCCGGCCAGTTTGTCGAACAGTCATACAATGATGACGCAAACCCTCATGATATACCAAAAACCTTTAAAGTGTCGCCCTACCTCAGGAAATATGACGACACAACCGACCCTGAAGATCATGTGACTCACTGCATCACCGTCGTAAAAGGTAACGACCTCGGCAAAGAACATGTGTTTTCTATCTTGCTGAAGAAGTTCGGCAAAACCCTCACAGGAGGAGCATTAACCTGGTATTTGTAGCTACCAGCATCCTCCATAGAAACCTTTGAAGAAATGGCCGACAAGTTCGTAACGACCCACGCCGGAGCCAAAAAGGCTGAGGCGAGAGTGAACGACATATTTGCTATTAAAAAAGCTCTGGGAGAGGGACTTCCCCGTCCTGTTCAACCGAGTAAGGATGATATTGCCAAACGTGTCTGAAGGAATGGCTGTCCCAGCTTTTCAGAATGGGCTGAGTAGGTATGGTTCAAGAGCAACGAGGAAACTGTTGAGTTGGTTGGTAAAGTACCCCAACCACTTAGGACGAAATACACAATGCTTATTGCGTCGAGGTCCGTGTAGATGAGGATGGCCTCAACGAGTGAATCCACCGACTAACCTCAGTACAAGCGGAATCAAGAAAGTATCAAAAAGACAATGCCAGAAGAGATCATCCAATTCCGCGACTTAATAGGGAACGACATCAACCATATATCAGAACAACCCGTGCTACAAAGAAAGTCCATCCAGACCAATGACGGGAACCCATCGGAACGACAGAGGTATGCCCCCCATTATCTAGTCACAATTTTTGCATGTCACCTACAGAGATAGTCTACGCCATGGAGAAGCTCGGGCCATAAGTGAAATAGCCATCAAAGATGAGATCGGACCCTAACACCAGAAAATCCGACGCCCTCTATGAGTTCCACCAGGAACGAGGGCACAAAATTGAAGACTGCATCGCCTTGAGACAGGAAGTCGTGAATATGTTATGACAAGTACACCTTAAAGAACTGCTAAGCAATAAGGGAAGAACTAAGTTTGCTAGAGGACGCGGACATCAAGGGCCGCCTAAGCCACCCTCACCAGCCCGTACCATCAACATGATTATCAGTGGCGGAGCCGACGCCTCCATCAATAGCGTGAAGTTCACCACTACCCACAAACGCAAGTGATTTGTCACCCACGAACGGTACGACGAACTCGAAGAAAGTATCATCTTCGACAAGTCGGATGTCGGTGGTTTGGCATTTCCTCATAATGACGCCCTCGTTATTACTATGTGAATTTTCGATACTGATGTAGATGCATTATGATAGATGATAGGTGCGACGTGTGCATTATCCATCCCCGAGTACTTACCCAAAAGAAACTCGAGGATAAGATAGTACAGCACTGCATCACGCTAACTGGTTTTAACAATGCAGTTGAACAGACGTCGGGGGAAATTACACTTCCCGTTTTGGCTGGCAGCGTGACTCTGGAAACAACGTTCCATATCAAGGACCAAGACACCTGCGTACAATGCCATAGTGGAATTACCGTGGATACACCCTATGAAGGTCGTCCCCTCCATCTTGTACCAAGTCGTCAAATTCCCAACTCTATGGGGAATAGTCAGCATACGAGGAGAGAAGAGTATGTACCGTAAATGATACCGCATTTCTTTAGACAACATGGCTACCCAACAAATGCAGGACAAAGAAATAGAGGCATAACAATCATCCAAGTCGAGGTCGGGGCATGACGAGATCGGGGAAGGCATCAATAAGCCCGATATAGTCTAAGCCGCAAGATCGACCATAGAAGACCTCGACCCCATTCAATTAGATCCTAACGATCATAGCAAGAAGGCCTATATCAGTTGCACACTTCATGAAATAGGTAAATTCAGTCAATTATTAAAAGCTAACGCGAATTTGTTTGCTTTCAGCCATGCAGATATGCCGGGCATCCCAAAGGAAATCGCCACACACAAATTAAACGTCGACCCCTTCCACCTCCCGATGAGACAGGTCAGGCATAAATTCAGCTCCGCAATCAATGACATAGTGGCCGAGGAAGTGGAAAAAATGTTAGAAAATAGTTCCATCAGGGAGTCAAAGTACCCCAAGTAGGTCTCCAACATAGTGATGGTTAAAAAGAAGAATGGGAAATGCAGATGTGTGTGGACTTCACAGATTTGAACAAAGTATGCCCAAAGGATTCATTCTGATTGCCTCACATCGACCAACTCATTGACGCAACAGCCGGGCATGAGCTATTAATAATCTTAGACGCTTACTCAGGCTATAATCAGATCCTCATGGAAGATGAAGATCAGGAAAAAATCACGCTAATCACCCATCAAGGAACGTACTGCTATAGGGTCATGCCCTTCGAACTAAAGAACGCAGGGGCGACTTATCAAAGGTTGGTGACAAGGATGTTCAAGGATCATCTAGGTAAAATAATGAAAGTAAATATAGATGACATGCTGGTCAAGTCCAAAAGGGGAGAAGATCACATCGACCATCTGAAAGAAACTTTCTACATACTCAGACGGTACAGAATGAAACTGAACCCGGAGAAGTGTGCGTTTAGCATAGCCTCTGGATAATTCTTAGGTTTCCTGGTATCACAACAAGGGATCGAGGTCAACCATGACCAAATCAAAGCCATCGAGGGGATACCTGGACTCTTGACCACCAAAGAACAGGTCCAAAGGTTGATTGGCCGCATCGCCGCCCTATCAAGGTTCATCTCGCGGTCGTCAGATAGGTGCCGTAAATTCTTTGGCATACTAAAGAAAGATAACGGCCTCCAATGAACTTCAGAGTGCGTCCAGGCTCTGAGGGAACTAAAGGCATACCTGTCATTGCTGCCCTTGCTTTCAAAACTAGAGCCGGTGGAGTGTCTCCTCGTTTATCTAGTTATGTCTGAGGTAGCTATAAGTGCAGTCCTAATTCGAGAAAACAAAGCTACGTAATCTCCCATCTATTACATTAGCAAAACACTAGTCTATGCCGAGACGAGGTACCCGCACCTAGAGAAACTGGCTTTGGCCTTAGTCATAGTTTCACGAAAGCTTAGACCATATTTCCAATGTCACACTATTTCAGTTGTCACAACTTTTCCCCTAAGAAGAATTTTACATAAACTTGAGCTATCGGGAAGGTTGGCCAAGTGGGCCATCGAGCTAAGCGAGTATCACATACCAGCCATGAATAATGATAAAGTTACAAGTGCTCACTGACTTCGTCGCCGACTTCAGTGCAAAAATAATGCCTAAAGTCGAAAAGGAAGCCATCCAAACTTCCCCCAAACATAAGACCTCTCGATCCTATACGCCGATGGTGCATCCAACACGTCGCGGTCCAGACTGGGACTCGTACTCGAAGTCTCAATAGGCAAAGTAATTTGCCAGTCTATAAGGTGCCCAAATATGACTAACAACGAGGCCGAGTATGAGGCTGTCATTGCAGGTTTGAGACTAGCGCTCAAGTATGGGGCAAAACATTTAAAATTACGATGTGATTCCCAGCTCGTGGTCAACCAAGTTATATGGACTTTCCAAATCATGGAACAAAGATCGAAAAAATACCAGACCGAAAACTGCAAGCTGCTGCCCAAGTTCGATGAATGCCAGCTCGACCAAATTCTATGAGCACAGAATGCCGAGGCAGATGGCCTCGCTAAACTAGTCGCAGCCACCAAAAGCATCACAACAGGAGACAAAAGCGTGGTCTATCTCCTAAACACATCGCTAGACCAAGTTGAGGTAAGAACCAATAACTTAATATGGGACTGGCACAATCATATTATCGCATACTTACAGGACGGCACATTCCTAGGCGATAAAAAAAAGGCCAAGAAACTGAGAATGCAAGCAACCAGATACAGTATCTTCAATAACGACCTGTACAGGAGAACTTATGGCGGCCCTTTAGCGAAGTGCCTGGGCCCAAACCAAAGTCGGCGCGTCCTTGAAGAAATCCACGAAGGTCATTGTGGGGCTCATTTAGGCAACCGAGCACTGGTTAGATGCCTCATATGGGCGGTATATTACTCGCCTACCAGGCCAAACATACGCCCCAATGATTTACCCAGCGTGCGAACACCTCCACTCAGTTACCTCACCTTGTCCGTTCATCAAATAGGGAATAGACATCGTAGGCCCCTCCCGGCAGGGTGAGGTAACGGATGATTCCTTTTGGTTTTAACTGACTATTTCTCTAAGTTGGTGGAAGCAGGAGCATTCACCCAAATATGGGAACAGGAAGTAATCACCTTTATATGGAGAAATATCATAAGCTGGTCTGGCCTTCCTAAAGAAAGCAGCTGTGATAACGGACCCCAATTCACGGGAAAGAAAACCGCAGAAGTTTTTGAGAAATGGCATATCCAAAGAATACTCTCAACCCATACCACCCTGCTGGCAATGGGAAAGTAGTGTCCTCCAACAAATTGATACTAACATCATAAAGAAGAAGCTTGAGGATGCCAAGGAACTGTGGCCGTAAGTACTACCAGAAATATTGTGGGCCTACCGAACAACTCCAAAAACGAGCACATGAGAGATGCCCTACTCTTTGGTCTACGGGATCGAGGCAGTAATACCGGTCAATTTCACAAAAAAGAAGAAGAAAAAATACTGATCGCCACCATTATGATCCCTTACACCTTCACCACCCTGACCATCGACGCCCAGGTCGTCTTGATCCCCCTCATCACCCTCATCTTCACCCTCAAGGTATGTAACATCATACCAAGCATTCTCTTCAAGCTGATCCACACCCCCGTTCCCCTTATCATCGCCGTCCTCATGCATGGGAGGATTATATCCACAAGCGATCTGAGCCTCTTGGGCTTTAACACGAACATCATCAAGGGCGACCGTAAAAACAGACCACCGTTTTATGCAAATCTCGAAACACATCCAACTAAGGCTCAATGTGAATCCATTCTTCATACAGGTCCTGAGGAATGTTGGGAAATTCTGAAGTACAAGAAGAAGAAGACTGTACAAGCAGTTGGGCTTTCTCAGCTTCTAAAGTGGCCACCCGATCATAGATGAGGGAATTGTCTTTCTCCAACTCTCTTATCCTCTCCTCTAGTCGATACGCTTTTACTTTCGCCATGGATTGATCAATCTCCCGCTCGGCCCGGAGATTCCTATTCGCCAACTCTAGCATCTCTTATTTCCCCCGATCCTCCAAACGGGAAGACTCCGTCTTCTCATGCTCGCTCTGCTTCTCGGCGACTTCACCATTATGGACCTCCATCTAAAGCTGGCATTCTTCCAATTGCCTGCGTAGCTCGACCAATTGTGCCCGAAGGTCATCGTATTGTGCCTCCATGGCTCTGCTGACCTCAAGATCCTCTTCTCTACTCCTCAACGTCCCCTCACGGATGCTACACTTTTCAATGACTCTCACTAGCTCGTCATCCTTCTCCTTCAACTCATCATGAAGGGCCTGCAAATTTCTGCCCTCACCAAACCATCTGCGGAACTCCCGGTTCTTGCCACAGTACTCGAAATATTTGTTTCTCAACCTCACAAATATTTCCCTGCGCTTCTCCTCCCTTTGGGCGCTTTCAATACCACGTTCTCCGTGTTCTTCAGCAAGTCGCGGTCCATAGGGATCTCAATGGTCCTCGTAGACCCCTCCAACCTTACCTCCAGTTGGGTAAAACCCTCCTCCATCATCTTCAGGTCAACCGCGTCAATGCCCGACACCGACTCTTTGCCTTCCTCGGCCAAATCCTTACCTCTCATTGGTCGGCAAAGAAGTATCAGCGACCGGCTGAGAAGTCGAAGCCTCTTCTCGCCTTGAAGTATCGAGAACATCGACAGCTGATCTCTCCACCTCTGTCGCCATAGAAGGCATATCCACTTCGACTGCCTCAAACCTCAGAGTCCAGGACTCAGTTCAATGTCATCCCTAATGAAAATGGTCGCCGTCTCGTGCAGTGAAAAATCACCCGCCACTGAGTCAACGGCTCGGGCGACCCCATCGCCGGCATCCATAGATCTCCTCTTATGAGGCATCAGGTTTCCTTCGCCTAGCACAAGTTCGTCGTCCTCTTCTAAAAGATGATATATAAGAGAGGCTGAGATATCTGTGGTCGAAGTCCCAACGGCTGAGGAAGGCGTAGGACCAGAAGCCATAACAGGAGGTGCAGATGCGCGAGTAGAGATAGTTGACATCATAGATGGAGAGAAAGTCGAGGGCGTAGCAGCCTTTCTTTTCGGAACAAAGGGACGGGAGCTCTCGATCTCCCCGAAGGCCTCCTGGCCGAAGCTAAAAAAACAACAAACATTGGAAAAATGGGAGATCTGCAATGTAAACAAAAAGAGAAGAAACCAAGACTCCAACAAAACAAGGGACTTACCAATCGAGAGGGAAGCCAGCCCAAACCTCTTGAAGAAGCCCGGACACTCACAGATCCCCACTATGTGAGAGAGGAACCAACTAACCCTGTTTGAAATGTCTTCAACCAGAGGAGGAGGTGAGGTCTTGGCTGCATAAAAAGAAAGAGGAGAAAGGGCCATAAATTAGAACCCACAACCAAGCAAAAAACAATCAGACGCATACGGACAAGGAAACTAAGTGCTTACGGGTGCAATTACAAACCTCAGGGAAACCAACGACGTTGGCTACCATATCTTTGGTTCTAACGAAGAAGTAGTTTAACTTACATTGGCGATTAGCCTTGTTGTCCATCTTCACCACCAGGCACTTTCCTCCTCGGTGGAGAAGGTTTAACATCGTCCCCTCGTAAAATCTAGGGGAGAACATATGTATCAAATGCCAAAGTGAGAGCTCGACCCCGGCCATCTCGGCGAATTTAGTGAGCATCCTTATAAGCTTGTAGACGTATGAGGCGAGTTGGGCTGGGCAGATGCTGTAATAACGGCAAAATTCCTCCACCGACGGAAGGAGAGGGAGAGTGTAGCCGACTTGGAAGGGGTAGGCGTATAAGGCACAATATCCAGGGCAATGGACCTGCACCGTATCCCACTGAGCCGGGACTAATTCGAGGTGATCGGGAATGCCGTACTTACCCCTAAGTTATCCCAATTCCTTCTCCGTCATCATTGACCAAAATTTTCCAGGATCGACATCAGGGGACTTAGAGAAATCAGACATGGTGTCAGGATTGCGAGGAGTTATCTCCTCCACCAAAGGGAAGCCTCCATCCCCGACGGCGGTAGGAGCATTCCTCTCATGAAGAGGGAGCACCATCGCTAAAGGGATCGGCTCACTTCTGTCACTAGACGCGAAGGTACATTAGTCATGTTTTATTGGAAGAAAAAGAGTATCAACCAATAAAGGATCGAAAATAACGAAAGCCCCTGGAACAGAAAGTGTTAAGTCACAGAGAAGAAAGAAAGAGATATGGAGTTTTGGAGTAGAAGGTCTAAAATTTCAAAATTACACCCTAGCACATCTATTTATAAGAACCTGGGCACCAAAATCGAAAACGGTTCATCATTGTTGGCGCCGTAACTGAAGCGGTAGGTTCAATCAAAGGACGCTCAAGAAATGAAGCAACACATCGGGAAAATGCGTCATAATGACGCATGACGTCATGACATCATCTTACTTTGCGGACAGCCCAACTCCAGAGACATTTCGAAATAGGTGGTCCGCATAGGGCCACGTTTCTGACTCACCATGACCGCCACGACCTGAACTACTCGCTCAATTGTTTCTACCATAATGAGCGAATTCGCTCATCGACCCCGCTTGAAGCATGTCTCAATAAGCGGAGGGACTAACTATATGAGGCAAAATCTATCTCTAGAGTATCTGAGCCAAGGTAATATTATGGGAAGGATTCTCGAGTCGACGTTAGTCGAAGTGAAGAAGCAGCAAAGTCATTGGCCGAAGTGTCGACATGAGTCGCAGTCGAGATGTCGACAAGAGCCGTAGTCGAGATGTCAACCATGGTGGAGGTCGAGGTTGAATATCGATGATAAAAGCTGTAACGGCTAGTTTGTCAGGATAGGATATTAAAAGTAAATATTCTAGTGGATATTCTCTGTACTTATACTATTAGGGTTTCTTACGAACATGTCCCATATATATAGAAAAAAGAGACAATGATAGGGGCATGCGGTATTCATTTGTAACAACACACTTTGACAAAAAGATTCTCTCTCTCTCTTACTAAGATACAAACATCACCTTTTCACTGAGATTCTTGTCTATATTATTCCATACTTTTCCATCAGATCCGAGAATAACTCGAACATTCAAGAATTTGTGTGTCACTCATCATTGTTAGGAGGAAATATCATCTAGTTAATCCTTTATTGGGTGAATCATTCCTCCTATTTACTTAAATGTCTTTTATTGTTATTCATTGCTATTAAATACTACGTTATTGCTCATGCTTTTTGGAACCGTTATTGCATATTGTTATCATAGTTTGACCAAATCCATCTAATGTTTATTGCACCCTTGAAAGCTACATCTAGAAATATTATTGTTAACTAAGTTTAACACATAATTACATAAATTTAATAATTTAAACCAAGAGCCATATTTTTTGTCGAACACTTAGTAGAGGTAGCATCGTGAATAAGGCGAAAGGGACAGAAGAAGAACGGAAGAGTGAAGACTCTTGGTAAAGTTTAAACTCTATATTCATGTGTTAGATAAAATTGTAGTAATAATTAATTGTGCAGCAATTCTGTTTGGTTATAACTTTTCAATTCATCCTACAATTTTTCCTAGCCAATATTTCGGTCATAATCGTTGAACAAATTTCGAGATCAAAACATAGTACTATGTTGTTAAAAAATATAGCTCAAAGTAACAATATAAGACAAGAAAATAAGTAATAGAATAAGAGAAGAAAAGAGAACTTTCTTATTTCGTCAAGAAATGTTTCTAAGTGTCAACAATATAATGCCCAAACCCTCTATTTATAGGATGACATTAAGGTAATACAAATGAATGTCATGAACACGATATTAACTATTGAGATCATGGGAGAAGATTGGAGGAGGTTATGGAGATGTGAGAGTTACAACCATAATGGTGAGAATAGTGAGAGGTTAACTACATGATGAAGAAGACTAGCTAGTGGGAGTAACTTCTTTAAGAGTTATAGGCATCCACTACATAATATAATATTTCATAACATACGTATTATTTCTCGTCAATGCTAACTATTTTTTATACTTAAAGCCAATTAATGGGTTATTACTAACTTGGATAGAGTTTCCCGAACCCAGTAACAATAATAAAAGGCTTATTTTAACTAGATAATAGCGTATAATAAACTCTTGTGATCCAACTTTTTCTCGGATCCCGCACATAACGGAAGCTTAGTACACCAGTGCCCGATACACGGTTTCATATGTTTTATTTTAGCTAAACTGTGAAAATTATAGATTTTCTAAGACAATTATTATATGAATAATTTTAGATCTATCTCGATCTCTTTTAATTACTTTTTGAGTCATCACAGGATTATACTTGCAAATTAGTATAATTGGAGGTTGACTAAAGTATCACAGGATTATACTTGCAATAAAGTATAATTGGAGGTCGACTTCAGATAAAGCAGATTTGGCCAAAGAACTTGAAGTGGCTAGATCTGAGGTGATCGAGGCCAATAAAAGAGCTGATGCCAAAGTGGCTCAGTTCAGGATCGATGTCGACGTTAACCAAGCCAAAGCTAAGAGCATGGTCGAACATGCAAAATGGTAAGCTCGGAGAGAGACTCCCGAGGAGGTCAGAGTTCAGGGCTTCGATATTTGTGCCGAGATTGAAGTCTCCAGGGCGGAGGAGAACAAAGTTCGGAGGTTGGCCTTTCCTGAGGAGGACTCCGATGACTCGGGGGAGTCTGAAGATGAGGACGATGCCGAGAATAGGGACTCCGATAAATATTGAGTCATTTAGGGCCTTAGGTCGTTTGCTGTGTTCTTTCGATACCGCTTTCGGTTTTTGTATAAAGAACTTCCTTTCGGCAGAGTAGCCGTCTCTGTACAAAATATTTGTAAATATAAATCTTTCTTCCTTTTGAAGCAAAATAGCCTTTCAAGCTAAATAGATAGTTTGAATTTTAATCTCGGTTGCCTTCAGGCCTTGTGGGTAGCCCCCTTTGCTTTATCGGGCTCGAACATCCTTCAACTTTAAATTGTCAAGTGTTCATTTGAATTCAAAGAAATGAGTAGTTTTGCTTGAAATAATGTAGCCCGTAGGCATAATGGTCGAGTGAGTGCTTGCTCGAACTAGAAATAAAAGTAGCCCGTAGGCTTAGTAGTCGAGTGAATGATTCGAACTCGAAATAATATAGCCCGTAGGCGTAATGGTCAAAGTATCTCGTAGGCTTAATGATAGAGTGACTGCTTGCTCGAACTCGAAATAAAAGTAGCCCGTAGGCTTAGTAGTCGAGTGAATGATTCGAACTCGAAATAATATAGCCCGTAGGCGTAATGGTCAAAGTATCTCGTAGGCTTAATGATAGAGTGACTGCTTGCTCGAACTCGAAATAAAAGTAGCCCGTAGGCTTAGCAGTCGAGTAAATGATTCGAACTCGATGCAATGTAGCCCGTATGCATAATAGTCGAGTGAGTGCTTGCTCGAACTCTAAATAAAAGCAGCACGTAGGCTTAGCAGTCGAGTGAATGATTCGAACTCGAAATAATGTAGCCCATAGGCGTAATGGTCAAAGTCACCCATAGGCTTAATGATCGAGTGAGTGCTTGCTCGAACTCAAAATAAAAGTAACATGTAGGCTTAGCAGTTGAGTGAATGATTCGAACTCGATGCAATGTAGCCCCTAGGCATAATAGTCGAGTGAGTGCTTGCTCGAACTCGAAATAAAAGTAGCCCATAGGCTTAGTAGTCGAGTGAATAATTCAAACTCGTAATAATGTAGCCCGTAGGCATAATGGTCGAGTGAGCGCTTGCTCGAACTCGATCCTGTTTGCATAATAAACCTTGAACATAGAAAATCGGTAAAGAAGAGGGCTTTCTTTGCAAGTCATTATACATGTGTTCATGTTTTGCGTCAAGGCTTGGGCAAACTACATAAGCATGGTTCGTTTTGACCATTTGGCTTTTACAATATTTCCTGTCGAGACATTGTTTGCCATGAAATGACAAAGTAACTTCCTTTGCACCGAACTTGATAATCATTACAGATGCGTTCAATGATAAAGCCTCCAGTATACGAGGTTGATTTTAAAGAGGCCTCGGATACTCAGTAGTAGTATTGTTTCCACTATATGGCTAGTATCGATAACCTTTGCTTGGTAGTTCTTTTCGTAATGGACCTAGAAATAAACTGGTCATCTTTGACTCTTATTTTGGATTGATATCGATTGTGCACATCGGTCCAAGTAATAGCTGGGTACTCGATCAGATTTTTCTTCAGCCGTCGTGAAGCCATCGAGCTCCGCTCGTTTAGACCTTGAGTGAAAGCTTGAACAGCCCAATCGTCTGTGACTGGTGGCAGATCCATTCGTTCCATTTAAAAACGAGATACGAACTCCCTTAGCATCTCGTTATCCTTTTGTATTACCTTGAACAAGTCCGACTTTATGGTTTCGAGCTTTATGGCTTTGGCATGTGCTTTTACGAAGAAATCTGCAAGCATAGCAAAAGAATCAATAGAGTTAGAAGGTAAATTATGATACCATACCATTGCCCCCTTTGACAGGGTTTCACCAAATCTTTTCAATAATACAGATTCGATTTCATCATCTTCCAAATCATTGCCCTTGATGGCACACGTGTAAGAAGTGACGTGCTCGTTGGGGTCGATCGCTCCGTTATATTTGGATATTTCGGGCATACGGAATTTTTTTGGGGAATGGTTTTGGGGTTGCACTCGAGGGAAAAGGTTTTTGAATGAAGTTTTTCGAATATATCTCTTTTATCATTGGTGGAGCTCCCAGGATCTAATCGACCCTGAAATTATATGTTTCTATCTTTTTATCGTTGGCTTCGACTCGTTTTGTGACTTCCTCGAGCAATTTAGTAATTTCGGGAGTAGTCCCCGATTCTTGCTCATTAGACTTCACTATGGCTGGTTCCGTTATGTGGGTGATTTCTCGAAGCGAATTGGGCTCAGGCCTGCTTTGTACCTGAGTTTGGCTCTGCAACTGAGCTATCTCTATTTGCTTGGCTTGTAACATCTCGAAGATCATCCGTAAGTTGACTCCGATCTCCTCCACATTATGGGTGTCTTGAGCTACAGATCGAATACTGCCCTGAATGCTTTTTTCCGGTTCGAAACGTTGGTTCGCCTCAAGAGCCACTTGTGAATTGACATCTAGCGGTACTTCGACTCGAGCTTTGGTGATATCGTTAATTCGCCTTCCGGCCCTGGGTGACAAGTTGTTGGTTTCATCTTGAAGTTCGGCTTCGTGGTCGATAGGTAAAGCCATCAATCGAGGGTTTGCCATTGTTGATTTGAAGTTGTAAACTGGTGTGTATTGCAGATTTGTATCAAACAACCACTGTTACCCTTAGCCCCACGGTGGGCGCCAAACTGTTTACCCGAAAAATTGGATAGAGTTAAATTTGTGTATGGTTCTAAGGA
>AWOL01S0124279.1:3003-23965 GCA_000715115.1 Nicotiana otophora | reverse complement strand
TTATGGGTGTCTCGAGCTATGGATCGAGTATCGCCCTGAATGCTTTTTTCCGGTTCGAAACGTTGGTTCGCCTCAAGAGCCACTTGTGAATTGACATCTAGCGGTACTTCGACTCGAGCTTTGGTGATATCGTTAATTCGCCTTCCGGCCCTGGGTGACAAGTTGTTGGTTTCATCTTGAAGTTCGGCTTCGTGGTCGATAGGTAAAGCCATCAATCGAGGGTTTGCCATTGTTGATTTGAAGTTGTAAACTGGTGTGTATTGCAGATTTGTATCAAACAACCACTGTTACCCTTAGCCCCACGGTGGGCGCCAAACTGTTTACCCGAAAAATTGGATAGAGTTAAATTTGTGTATGGTTCTAAGGATATGTGATATAAATTGATGCAAATCGTATAGAGAAATAGAAATGCATGTATTTTTGACTATGAGAATGAGAATAGTGAGAAGAAGAATGAATAAGATAAAGGGAAATAAACACAAGGGGATATCTTTCAATATGAGAAGAAATCTTTTGTTACAATGTGTCCCTGCTTACAATCCATCCCCCCCTTATAGTAAAGGGATCCTACTTTATATACAATAAAAAATACGTAGTGGAGAGCCTATGATGTATTGTCTTTTCCCTACTTCCCGCCAAGATTCTCTCCCTTAGTGCGGCTGTAACGGCCTTGTCTGTGAGCTTCGATACTCACTTGAACTCGATATCGGGTCGAGCCATTGGCCTTGACTCGAACTCGATCCTGGCTCAGAGCCTTGATATTCGGGATAGGTGTTGGTCGGTCAGTGCATCTCTGACAACCTTTTGCCTCGTGGTTCGATTTGGTCACGGGCCCGATAATGATACCGAACTGATCCTTGATCGGACTTGGAGCTCGAATCCTGGAGCCCTTTCTTCGGACCTCGACCTGACCTTACGTAGATACATTTCGATCGAAGTATTGACGTCTCGATCAGTCTGTACAACTGACTCAATCAGTTCTGACCGTACACAAAAGTAAATCCTAATATGTGGAGGATCAGACAAGTAAATAAAATTTGACGAACGTAACCTACTACCCCTTTATTGAGCTTTATGCCTAAACAAGTACACTTGATATAAGTTTACAGTTATAAGAAACATCTCTATAGTTGCTTCCACTTTTCTTTTCTTTTTTTTTGTTCTTCTAGGAAGCAACTCAGAAAGTTAAAAAAAAGCGCTCTTTTCCCCCCTTTATCTATTTATTATTTCTTTATATGCACATCACAATGTCGATCCTATTGATGACGCCCAACTATGTCTCCTAACAGGTCTAGCGACCGTTGCAAATATAATCCTTAATTCAAATAATCAACCTTCAGAAATATTAAATAATGGTTTGAGTGTTTACTAACTAAAGGCAAGGTAATTAAAAAGTTGTAATTTTAATACTAACAAGGAAAATGTTGTAGACAAGATTGGAAAGATCTAGGGCTACGATTTCCCCTCTCGTCGGAATCCTCCCCGCCATGTCTCATATAAATTCGTCTAGGTATCCTCTATCGATCGTGAGCATTTTGTGTGTCGTAATTCTCTTCCGAGCTAATACAATAATTTACTAGATGTATTCTTCCGAACTATGCTAGCCGGCACTAGTTTATAGCTCACTAAGATCACACCAAGATTTCGTTATTCCTAATCTCACATTTAAACCCTTTGTATTGATTTCTCATATATGTTAGGAGTGATATTGGTCAACAACTACCTAAATGTGTACTCTTTTCCAAGCAATACACACTAAATAGGCACAGTCAATTGAGGGCCCTTCAATCACCCACAATAATCATATAGTTGAACAAGTAGAGAAAAGTAAATGGCAAATTCATATTAAACGCAGCGAAAAAATATTCCTTCAAGAGGTTCCATCAAACCCTAGATGGGAAGGTGTATCTACTCATAATCATATAAACAATCATGATAATAATTGAAAGCATTAAAATACAGATTAAGCAACAATGGAAGAGAAAACCTCTTGCGGTTCGTTGCTTCTAAGTGTTCCCGTCGCCTTTTTCCTACCCAATAATGTCTAACCCTCAAGAAATAGGTTTAGAACTAATTAATACTAAAAAGTGGATATCTTAATATATAAAAACAACCAAAAATTAATTAAAATGAACCAGATATATGAAGCGGCAATCTTCCACAAGAATCTTTGATTAAAATAACTTCTTTTTCATTGCAAACTTTAATTACCGCATTAACTTTTGTACCAACCCTAACTCCAACCTCAAATCTGCCGCATCTTTCTTCCTCTGAAAGTGTGCGTTTCTTTACAATTAGTAATAGTTTATTATTATAATTATAATTATTATTATTATTATTATTATTATTATTATTATTATTATTATCTTAATTAAAGTAAAGTCGCGACCAATCGATCTTGATCCTGTTTAGTAAGTCCGGATTTCTGCCCCTTATCCAATTTCACATGGCAAAGTTCAATTTGTCCAGGGATGCCATGTTTTTTATATTTACTTTCTACTTCTTCTCTTTTCTTCTTTTACATATTAACCCAAATATTAAAATTGAACTGTGACTTTAAATCTCAGATCTTCTGGTCTCTATTAAGTGTATTTGCTTTTGAGATGGGTGATGATAGGCTAAAATTCTATATTTTCGTATGTAATTTACCTTGTATTATACCTCAATCTAATTAACTTTGGTGTAAATATATGTGACTCGAGATTAATAATGGTGCAACTTTGAAAAAAGAAGTTAATTCCTTCTTGATATTTGAAAAAATTAAATATTGTGATCACGGTGGCGAAACCATGAAATTCAATAAGGAAATTTAAATTTTGAACCGTCTTTGCTGGCTGACTATGCAAGGATATTCAAATACAAATAATATTTTATATTATACACAATATAATTTTTCGGCACGGGTGTTAGTTTTTAAAGTGGACAGGTGATATTAACTCTTATCCAACCTTGAGCTCCTATTATTTCTAGGAGTAATCATACAAGAAACGAAGCAGAGTTCTGATATCGACCAGAGCGCAGAGTGGTGCTTCAGTTTGATAAAACCACTGGCTTAAAGCAAGTCAAAATGTCAAATGCAGGCAAAGAGAATCCCTGGTTTCATGTCATTATACTACTACGAATTAAATAACTAGTCCGATCCGTTCTTCTTTTTCCCTTATTCTCAATCCTATTTACAAGGTGGGTTGCTCTGATGGTAAGCACCCTCCACTTCCAACCAAGAGGTTGTGAGTTCGAGTCATCCCAAGAGCAAGGTGGAGAGTTCTTAGAGGGAAAGATGCCGAGGGTCATTTGAAAACAGCCTCTCTATACCAGGGTAGGGGTAAGATCTGCGTACACATTACCCTCCCCAGACCCCACTAGTGGGATTATACTGGGTTGTTGTTAACAAAAGCAGATCAAAACCAAGCGGCCACTTCAAATTATATATCCACTCTTTTTCTCATACTAACATCTATATATACAATCCCCATTTTTTCCACTCAAAAGCAACTTCATCTATCAATCCTCATTACTCTCAATCTCATCAGTTACCACGATCTCTTTTTTTTTAGCTCTAATTAGCTGATAAATAGTTAAAGAAATTAACTAAGATGGAGGCCATGCAATCTTGGGTTTCTGAACACAAACTCACCAGCATTGGTTAGTCTTCATTTTCTTTCTTAATTGTCAAATTCATTTTCATTTATATTTCCATCGTCTAAAATATTCAAATGGGTTTCCTTTCCACTTACAGGGACATTCTGGGCTACTGTTGTTGGTGCTTCACTAGCTTACTCAAGTGCCAGAACGCCATTTAAGCCAAGTCTTAGGCTCATTCATGCCAGGTTAATTAATCAACATCGAATTAATTCAGCTCTTATATATATATATATATCTGTGTGTGTGTGTGTGTGTGTGTGTGTGATTGTCTATCTGTGTTATTATGCAATGCAGTTTACGCTAATTAACAGGATTTTCCGTTGGCAAACAGGTTACACGCACAAGCTTTAACATTAGCAGTGTTATCAGGAGCAGCAGTTTATCATTACTATGACAAAAATAGCAACGAGCAAGTCCACAAGTAAAATCCTCTACTGCCACCAGAAATAATCTAGCAGTCTAATCAGCTCTTCATTTTGAAGGAACAACTCTTAGCTATTAGAAGAAATATATTGTGGGGCAAACATTGAATTTTCCTAGACGCTGTGTCAAGTATATGGAAAATTGGAGCTTGTCTTCTGTTTAGTTCAAAAATGTATTATGGATATTATCGAGACTTTCAATTCATGCTGACTAATTTGAAATTTGTGAATTGTGATATGTGATTTGAAGGCAATGATCAGTTCCAAATGCATTACAAATTATAAATATTCAAATATACTCTCTCTCTCTCTCTTGATTTACTGCCACAGGTAAATCGATGAGCTTATTTTATATTCATTGGTAGATGCGTATTACTACTTTGAGAAATCAAATAAAACAAAAAGTTGCATTTGCTTTGGAGTTCATTTTCTCATATCTTTTTTCTTTCAGTTAGTTTACTCTCACCAAGGTTGCTAATGGACTTTACTGAAGCAACCGGCTATTTTTTTTTTCAGACTTCATAACTTAATAAATTTTATTTATTTATTGTTTTAACTACGAATGAATGAGTTCTAGAATCCAAAGATAAATTAAATGAATTTTTCCAAATGAAAAGAATGAATATAAGAAAAAGAAGGTGAGACAAATTAGAGATAGAGAGAAGAAAGAAACGTGTATACAGTCAAAACCGGTTTTGCCCTTCGTGTAGTTAGTCAAGATTGGAGCATGATGGACCAAGGGTCGTCTTCGTAATATCGAGATGAGATCCGAAGCCATGTTATCAAACTCAAGATTCAGGGACCGATCAATACCGAGCTCAAAGTCAATATCGGGATGATTAAATACTGAGTTTAAAGTCAATATCGAGCTCGAGTCAATACCGAGCCCGAGTCGATATCGAGTTCGAGTCGATTATGAGCTCGAGTCGATATCGTGCTCGAGATACGGAGATCGATCAGTACCAAGACCAACCAAGATCGAACTATGAGACAAAGAGCGGTTGTAGCCGCACTTAGGGAGAGAATCTCGGCGGGAATTAAGAAAAAGCTAATTAATTAATCTATCATGGGATTCTCACTATGTATTTTTTATTATATCCAAAGCAGGATTTTCCACTATTTTAAGAGTGAGTATCATTTCTGTAATGGGACAGATTGAACATCCAGAGAAGAAAACATTGACACACTTACATTCTAAAGATTGTTATATTGATATATAGTTGAGATTATCCTTTTTTGAGCTTGGACAATGATTCATCTTGCTTGTTTATAAATCATTCTCTACTCAATTTGGTTTGTATTTCATTCCTTTATACAGTTAATATTCGATATATTTCTACTTACTTTCTCGATTTGTACCAGGCTATACCACGTATCCTTAGAACTACGTATAAATTCAACTCTATCCATTTTTCGGGTAAACAATTTGGCGCCCACCGTGGGGTTAAGGATAATAGTGGTTATTTGGTGTGAATCTCTGTGAAACACACTATTTTATACTTGCTCTTGGAAGTATTTTTGATTTCAGGCTGAAAATGACAAATTCACAATTAATGGCCCTACCTATCGACAACGAAGCTGGCCTTCAAGATGAGAACAACAACTTAACGCCCGGGGTTGAAAGGCCACCTATCGATTCCGTTAGAGTTCGGGTCGAAGAGCCAATAGACGTTAATTCACATGTGGCCATCGAAGCAAATCAACGTTCAGACCCTGAAAATAATATTCATGGTGAAACTCGATCTGCAGCTCGAAATACCCAAAACGCTAAGAAAAACGGAATCAGCTTGCGTATGATTTTCGAAATGTTGCAAGCTCGACAAGTAGCAATAGCCCAGTTGCAGAGCCAAACCCAGGCACCGACCAGGCTCGAGCTCAGTCCACTCCAAGAAGTCACCCACAAAATGGGGCCAACTGTAGTGAGGTCAAATGAGCAAGAATCGGGGACCAATCCCGAAATTGTTAAGATGCTCGAGGAACTGACAAAATGAATAGAGTCAGGAGAAAGGAGGATCGAAGAAAATGATAAAAAAGTGAAAAGTATAACTCTAGGGTTGATCAGATCCCAGGGGCACCACCGATATTGAAAGGCTTGGATTCCAAAATATTTGTACAAAAGCCTTTCCCCCCGAGCGCGGCTCATAAACCGATCCCAAAAAAGTTCCGCATGCCCGAAATTCCTAAATATAATAGAATGACCGACCCCAACGAACACGTCACCTCTTACACATGTGCCATTAAAGGGAATGATCTAGATGACGATGAGATCGAATCTGTATTATTGAAAACATTCGGTGAAACACTGTCAAAGGGAGCAATGATATGGTATCATAATGTATCGTCTAACTCTATCGACACTTTTGCTATGCTTGCAGATTCTTTCATAAAAGCACACGCTGGAGCCATAAAAGTCGAAACCAGGAAGTTGGACCTTTTCAAGGTAAGACAAAAAGATAACGAGATGATAAGAGAATGTGTATCTCATTTCCAAATGGAATGAATAGACCTATCACCAGTCACAGACGATTGGGCTGTTCAAGCGTTCACTCAAGGTCTGAACGAACGAAGCTCGATAGCTTCACGACGGTTGAAGCAAAACTTGATCGAGTACCTAGCTATTACCTGGGCCGATGTTCATAATCGGTATCAATCGAAGATTAGAGTCGAAGACGACTAGTTGGGTTCTGGGTCCGTTATTAAAAGGGACATCAACAGAGAACAAAGGTCGATCAAGGACCAATATCGGCCGTATAGTAGAGATTATAGGGGTAACGAACCAAGAAATAACCTCGTATAAAGCAATAAAAGAAGTGATCGAGGCGAAGGATCTTGGGGGCTGATGAACAAGAATGGGTTTGACATGCATATTGGCCCTAAGGAAGTGTCGCGGTTATCGGAATATAACTTCAACGTCGATGCATCCGTCATTGTGTCGGCTATCAGACGCATCAAAGATACTAAATGGCCCCGACCTCTACATACCGATCCAACCTAGAGGAATCCAATCGAATGTGCAAATATCATGGCACTCATGGTCACAGAACGGAAGGTTGCAGGCAATTGAGAGAGAAGGCAGCCCGGTTATTCAATAAAGGGCACCTTCGAGAATTTTTAAGTGACCGGGCCAAAAACCATTTCAAAAATAGGGATTTCAGGAGACAAAACGAACACGAAGAGCCACAACACATCATCCATATGATCATCGGTGGGATCGATATCCCCAGGGGCCGGTGCTTAAACGTACTAAGATGTCGATTGAAAGAGAGAAGCGATCTCGGTCTCAGGATTACACACCTAAAGGAACCTTGTCCTTTAGTGATGAAGACGCAGAAGGAATCATGCAACCCATAACTATGCACTGGTAATATTTGTACCTATGAATAAAACTCAAGTTAAGTGTGTGTTAGTTGATCCAGGTAATTCGGCCAACATTATTAGATCGAAGGTCGTAGAGCAACTTGGTCTATAGGGCCAGGTCGTGCCTGCACCCCTGGTTCTAAACGAATTCAATATGGCATGTGAAACTACTAAGGGCGAAATAATCCTTCCAATAAACGTGGCCGGGACCATCCAAAAAATGAAGTTCCATGTGATCGAAGGCAACATGAGGTATAACGCTCTTTTTGGAAGGCCGTGGATCCACAATATGAGAGTTGTACCCTCCCTCCACCAGGTTTTGAAATTCCCAACATCAGATTGAGTCAAAACGGTCTATGGAGAGCAACCAGCCGCAAAAGAAATGTTTTCCATTAATGAAGTGATTATGATATCTACACTATCATCGACAAAGGGATCAGATTCGAAGGAGGAACAAGATACCAAATAGCAATCACAAACGTCAGCCTGAACTAACTAGAGAGTCAGAAGACTGACGAAGACGATGACTATGGGATCCCTCGATCCTTTGTGGTCCCCAATGATACCGATGCTACCCAGTCAACGGTTGAAGAACTAGAGCAAATCACACTAGTCGAACATCTGCCCAAGCGAAAGGTATACCTAGGCACGGGGTTAGATCTCGAGCTCAAGAAAAAGCTTATTCAATTTCTTATAGCTAACATGAACTGTTTCGCTTGGTCCCATATCGACATAACAGGGATCCCACCAGAGATAGCCACTCATAGACTGAGCCTAGATCCAAAATTCCGTCCGATAAAGCGAAAAAGAAGGCCCCAGTCCGAGGTCAAACATGCCTTCATCAAGGACGAGGTAACCAAACTTCTTAAAATAGGATCAATTCGAGAAGTTAAATACCTTGAATGGATAGCAAGTGGTGGTGGTCCCTAAGAAAGAAAACAAACTTAGAATGTGTATAGATTATAAAAGACTTGAACAAAGCATGCCCTAAGGATTCCTTTTCTTTGCTAGCAGCGATCGTATGATCGATGCCACAGACGGCCACGAGACTCTCAATTTTATCGATGCCTACTTTGGGTACAACCAGATACAAATGAACCCGGAGGATCAAGAAAAGACCTCATTTGTCACTAAGTACGATACCTATTGTTATAACGTAATGCCATTCGATCTAAAAAATGCCGGTGTAACTTATCAACGCCTAGTAAATCGAATGTTCGAAAAACAAATAGGAAACTCAATGGAAGTTTATATTGATGGAATATTAGTTAAGTCCGTACTAGCAGAGGACCATTTAAAATATTTGCAGGAAACTTTCGACGTACTAAAGAAGTACAATATGAAGCTCAACCCCGAAAAATGTGCATTCAGGGTTGGCTCGAGAAAGTTTATTGGTTATATGGTGTCCAGTCGAGGAATCGCAATCAACCCCGATAAAATCAAAGCTATCGAGGACATCACAGTAATAGATAATGTGAAGGTCGTGCAAAGGTTAACGGGGAGAATAGTTGCCTTGGGACGATTTATTTCGAGATCCTCAGATAGGAGCCACCGATTTTGCTCATTGCTTAAGAAGAAAAGCAACTTTGCATGGACTCCGGAATGCCAGCACGCTTTGGAAGAACTAAAGCAGTATTTATCGAGCCCGCCTCTTCTTCATACCCCGAAAGTGGACGAACAGCTTTACTTGTACTTAGCTGTCTCACAGATAGCAATAAGTGGAGTCCAGGTTCGAGAAGAACAAGGTACGCAATTCCCTATTTATTATGTCAGTCGGACCTTAGGCGAGGCCGAAATTAGATATCCATACTTAGAAAAATTAGCGCTTGCTTTAATAAGCGCCTCTAGGAAATTAAAACCATATTTCCAATCTCACCCAATACATGTTGTAACAACTTATCATCTTTAAAACATTTTGTGCAAACCCGAGATTTCGGGTTGATTGTCCAAATGGGCCACAGAAATTGGTGGGTATGATATCGAGTATCAACCCTGAACCGTTATTAAGCCTCAAATCTTGGCAGACTTCATGACTAACTTTTCACCAACCCTCGTGCCCGAGAGTGAAAGAGAGCTACTTATAAAATCGGGTACCTCTTCGAGAGTCTGGACCCTTTTCATGGACGGTGCCTCGAACGCGAAGTGGTCCGTATTAGACATTATACTAATATCACACACAGGTAATGTAATTAGACAGTCTATTAGAACTACGAAATTGACTAACAATGAGGCAGAGTATGAGGCTATGATTACAGGTCTCGAACTAGCTAGAAGCTTGGGAGCAGAGATCATAGAAGCTAAGTGTGATTCCCTCTTCATGGTAAACCAAGTTAACGGGACTTTTAAGGTCCGAGAAAATCGAATGCAAAGGTACTTAATATATTATAGGTGACTCTACGTCAATTTAAAGAATGGACTTTGCAACATGTACCCCGAGAATAGAACAGTGAGGCCGATGCCCTTGCGAACTTAGGTTCATCGGTCGAAGATGACGAACTCAACTCAAGGACTGTCGTACAACTCATAAAATCTGTGATCGAAGAAGGTCACGCCGAGATAAATTCCATAAGTCTAACCTGGGATTGGAGAAACAAATATATAGAGTACTGCAAGAACAGGAAGCTTCCATCAGATCCAAAGGAATCAAGAGCTTTGTGCACAAAGGCAGCACGATTCACCCTATCCGAAGACGGAACACTATTCAGAAGGACTTTTGATGGACCATTGGCAATATGTTTGGGACCAGGAGATACCGATTACATACTACGGTAAATTCACGAGGGCACTTGTGGAAACCATTTCGGTGCTGATTCGCTGGTCCACAAAGCGATCAGAGGTAGGTATTATTGGACCGATATGAGCAAAGATGCGAAGAAGTTCGTTCTAAATTGCGAGAAATTCCAAAGACATGCGCCCGTGATTCATCAACCCGGGGAGCTACTCCATTCGGTCCTATCTCCATGGCCCTTCATGAAATGAGGGATGGACATCGTTGGCCCCCTCCTATCGGCCCCAGGTAAAGCTCAGTTTATTTTATTTATGACTGATTATTTTTATAAATGGGTTGAAGCACATGCTTTCGAGAAAGTCAGAGAAAAAGAAGTGATAGACTTCATTTGGGACCACATCACATGTCGATTCGGGGTGCCAGCCAAAATTTTATTTGATAATGGAAAACAATTCATCGGCAGCAAAGTAACTAAATTTCTCGAGGATCACAAAATCAAAAGGATCCTATCAACACCGTACCATCCCAGCGGAAACGGACAAGCAGAATCGACCAACAAAACCATCATCCAAAATCTTAAGAAAATATTGACCAACGCCAAAGGAAAATGGAGAGAAATACTGCCCGAGGTTTTATGGGCATATCGCACAACATCGAAATCCAGTACTGGAGCAACGCCATTTTCGTTGGTCTATGGCGCCGAAGCTCTAATCCTGATTGAGGTCGGAGAACCTAGCATCAGGTTTCAATATGCAACAAAGGAGTCGAATAACGAGACCATGAACACAAGCCTGGAATTATTGGACGAAAGATGAGAGGTCGCTCTCGTCCGATTGGTCGCCCCAAAAATAACGGATCGAAAGATACTACAATCGAAGAACCAATCTTTGATATTTCAAAATCGGGGACTTGGTACTAAAGAAAGTCACCCTCAACACCCAAAATCCGAATGAAGGGAAACTGGGTCCGAATTGGGAAGGACCATATCAGGTCCTCGAAATCATCGGAAAGGGATCCTACAAGCTCGGCGTGATAAACGGCAAGTAACTACCGAGCAATTGGAACGTCTCGCACCTAAAACGATACTACTGCTAAGGTACGACCCTCCCATGTTCATTCATATTTTGAAATTAACCCTTGCAGGTGTTCGACCAGAAATGGATTATTTAACTCGAAACGTTTAGGCCTGAAAGCACGCGTTGCAATTTTTTTTTCCTTAGACCGGTTTAGTCCCGAATGAGTTTTTCAGCAAGGTTTTTAATGAGGCAACCATTGATCGTGCTAGCTTAGAGCAATTCAACAGTATCCGAAGCCTCTTTACAATCAACCTCGAATACTGGAGGCGTTACCCTCGAATATATCAAGTTCGATTATCAAGTTCGATGCAAGAAAGTTACTTCATGACATCAGGGTTTCGATAGGAAAAATTGTAAGGGCCAAATGGTCAAAACGATCCATGCCCATGTAGTTTGCCCGAGCCTTGACACAAAACATGAACGCATGTATAATGACTTATAAAGAGAGATTTCTTCTTTTCCGATATTTTATATCCTAGAAAAATTCCTCCATTTCGTGATATATTATGCAAACAAGCCTAAGGGCTATTCTTATCTCGAGTTCGAGAAATAATTCTCACTTGACTACACAGCCCAAAGGCTACCTTATTTCGAGTTCGATCAAGTCCTTACTCGACCACTAAGCCTAAGGGCTATTCTAATTTCGAGTTCGAGTACATTCTCACTCGACTACAAAGCCCAAAGGCTACCTTATTTCGAGTTCGAGCAAGTCCTCACTCGACCACTAAGCCTAAGGGCTATTCTTATTTCGAGTTCGAGCAAATCCTCACTCGACTATAAAGCCTAAGGGCTACTCTTATGTTGAGTTCGAGCAAGTCCTTACTCGACCACTAAGCCTAAGGGCTATTCTTATTTCGAGTTCAAGTAAATCCTCACTCGACTATAAAGCCTGAGGGCTACCCTAACTCGAGTTCGAGCAACCATTCTCACTCGGGGACTATGTATAGAGCCCAAGGGCCACTATTAATTCAAGTTCGAGAAACCATTCTCACTCGGGGACTATGTATAGAGCCCAAGGGCCACTATTAATTCAAGTTCGAGAAACCATTCTCACTCGACAGAAAAGCCTAAGGGCTACCTTAATTCGAGTTCGAGAAATCATTCTCACTTGACTACAAAGCCCAAAGGCTACCTTATTTCGAGTTCGAGCAAGTCCTCACTCGACCACTAAGCCTAAGGGATATTCTTATTTCGAGTTCGAGCAAATCCTTACTCAACTATAAAGCCCAACGACTACATTATTTCTAGTTAAAGCAAGTCCTCACTCGACCACTAAGCCTAAGGGCTATTCTTATTTCGAGTTCGAGCAAATTATCACTCGACTATAAAGCCCAAGGGCTACCGTATTTCGAGTTCGAGCAAGTCCTCACTCGACCACTAAGCCTAAGGGCTATTCTTATTTCGAGTTTGAGAAAATCCTCACTCGACTATAAATCCTAAGTGCTACCCTTACTCAAGTTCGAGCAACCATTCTCACTCGGGGACTATCTATCGAGCCCAAGGGCTGCCATTAATTCAAGTTTGAGAAATCATTCTCACTCAACAGAAAAGCCTAAGGGCTACCTTAATTCGAGTTCAAGAAATCATTCTCACTCGACTACAAATCCCAAAGGCTACCTTATTTTGAGTTCGAGCAAGTCCTCACTCGACCACTAAGACTAAGGGCTATTCTTATTTCGAGTTCGAGAAAATCCTCACTCAACTAAAAAGCCTATGGGCTACCCTAACTCGAGTTCGAGAAACCATTCTCACTCATGGACTATCTATCGAGCCCAAGGGCCGCCATTAATTCAAGTTCGATAAATCATTCTCTCTCGAAATAAAAGCCTAAGGGCTACCCTAATTTGAGTTCGAGAAATCATTCTCACTCGACTACAAAGCCCAAAGGCTACCTTATTTCGAGTTCGAGCAAGTTCTCACCCGACCACTAAGCCTAAGGGCTATTCTTATTTCGAGTTCGAGCAAATCCTCACTCGACTAAAAATCCTAAGGGCTACCCTAACGAGCAACCATTCTCACTCAGGGACTATCTATCGAGTCCAAGGGCTGCCATTAATTCAAGTTCGGAAAATCATTCTCACTCGACTGAAAAGCCTAAGGGCTACCTTAATCCGAGTTCAAGAAATTAGTCTCATTCGACCGAAAAATCCTAAAGTCTACCTTAGCTAGAATTCGAGCAAATCATTTCACTTGAACTCTATTCGTCGAGTCTAAAAGCTATCTCAGTTCGAGTTCGAACATTCACTCGGGGACTACCTATAAGGAAAGGTCGAGTTCGAACATTCGCTCGAACCTTCAAATAATTATCCCGTGCTAAGACACTTTTTGGCCTTCGTATAAATTAACAAGAAAGGAAAAAGATTCAGAGGCCGTAAAAGAAAAAAAAAGTTTTATATACCAGAAATCATTTACAAGGCCACCATGGCCGATCAAGTTTTTCTACAAAAAGACCAAAACGGTCTTAAAAGCAAGAAGAAAAATACTAAAAGGGCTTATTCCTCTCCAAGAGAAGCATCTTCACTCTCGAGGTCTCCGCTCTCATAACCGCTCATACTCCCGGTATCATAATCATCGGGAAAGGCCAACACCCTGTCTTCGGCTTCAAGCTCTTTTGCATTCTCGATCTTGGTTGAAAAATGGAAGCCACGAGCATAGATATCCTCTAGAGTCTCCCTCCGAGATTGACATTTAGCATGCTCGGCAACCCAATTTGATCGAGCTTGAGCAGCCTCGGCAACCTCCTTTTCCTGAGCTTGAGCGGCTTCAGCATCAGATCGATAAACAACCACCATTGCATCGGCATTAGCCATGGCTATTTCGGCCCCCGATTTGACTACTGCCTGTTCCGGGGCCAATTTTTCTCGATCAGAAGTCATTGAGTCCAAACGAGACTGGAACTCCTCGATATTCTTGACTTGCACCAAGGCTCTCTCTTTCGAGCTCCGAAGTTGTTCCTCGACCGAGGCCAGCTGATCCCGGGCGGTCTCCTTTTCAGCGGCAAGGCGATCCATGTTCTTTTTCCATTTTTCGGCCCCCACTTTCACTGCGTCTACCTCGGCACGAAGTTGCCCAATCACATCGAGCTTTTGTTGAACCTGCGAGACCGAACTATTAGCCGTCACACCCAAATCAGTGTTAGTAACTTCAAATATCCTTTTTACCTGCTCGGACAAGTCGGTTTGTTCTTTTTGACCTGCTTCTAGCTCGACCCGAAGTCCTTTTGCTTCTCCTTCCTTCTGCTCACTGAGAAGCTTGAAGGTGTCTCTCTCCTCAGTAAACCTTCGAATTTTGGCTTCGGACTGACTTAGCTCCCCTTGAGATCGGAAAAATGCTTCGTGACTGAGTGCAAAAGCCTACAAAAACTAAAAAGGAGTTATACAAAAGAAGAAAAATACAAGTATGAAAATTGATAAAGGAAAAGCGAGCTTACCCTATTTAGGGACTGCTCAGCTTCGTCGAATATATGAGGAATCCCCGATTTGCCCGAGCCTTTCTTCAAAGACTCTGAATCGCT
This sequence comes from Nicotiana otophora, assembly GCA_000715115.1. Taxonomy (NCBI): domain Eukaryota; kingdom Viridiplantae; phylum Streptophyta; class Magnoliopsida; order Solanales; family Solanaceae; genus Nicotiana; species Nicotiana otophora. The sequence continues at coordinate 9,226 of AWOL01S0124279.1, read as the reverse complement.
CAGACCGGTAGCATCTTCTATCCCAACAAAATAACCATGGAAAGGGTCTTCCTCTCCATGGACCCCCTCCCCATGATAAACCTCTACAGCTTGGGCGTCATGTATCATAGACTACGAAAATGAAGGAAAAGAAGGGGAATCACAGATTTCTATTACCCCGATCATGTCTTTCGAGGCACCGCCTCCATATCGGGAAACCTCAAGCTCGGTCCCCGCATCGTTGTCAACCGCCTCTTCGACGGGTATAACGTCCTCGGTTCCTCTTTGCTCTGGAACTTGGGTTGAAGTATTCTCTTCGACCTTGTCGGACCTAAGAGAAACAGAATCGGTCCCCACCAATCCCGAAGCTTTACCAATATCGGTGCCAGCCCGTGCACGGGCCACCATTCCAGAGTTACCTTCTTCTTCTTCATCATCTTCTTCATCCCTCAGACACAAGACCGACTCCATAGTCAGTGGGATTGTAGTTCCCTTGGGCTTACGAACTGCCCTCTTCTTAGGTTTTTTACCCTCGGGGTCCGAGGTACTTTTTCTCTTATTTTCCTTCAACGACTTTGAGACAGGCGGTAAAACTTCTTCACCACCAGACGGGGGCCTCATGACCGTATCTTTTCCAAGATCTGAGAAAGAAGAAGAAGGTAAGTAAAACTCATGCTTTGAATAAACATGTCACCTCGAATTACAAATGAAATAGTAGACCAAGATGAAGCTTACCATGAGTACGAGCTTTCCATCGACCCTTCGACAAATCGCGCCATGAGCGCTCGGCAAATGTTGACGTCGAGACCAGGTTTTTGACCCAGTTCTCGAGGTGAGAAATCGCACCCGGCATCCAAGCAACTGCTACATCGAGAAAGACACTAATAAGAAAGGGTGGAGAAGTAAGACAAACAGAAATTTAAAACGGGATCGTACTTACGTTTCATATTGTATTTATCAAGAAATGGAATGATCTTTGCCGGGATTAGGTCCGAGGTCTTCACTCGAACAATCCGGCGCCTCCAGCCCCGATCATTATCTTCATCTATGCTCAATGTGAACACCTTGGTGGAACGACGTTGAAGCTTTATCAGTCTGCCTCAGTAAAGTCGAGGACTATACAATCTTATAAGGTGGTCGAGGCTGAATGAGAGCCTATCAATTTTACTCACGAAGAAACGCATTAAGATCACGATTCTCCAAAAAGAAGGATGAATCTAGCCGAGAGTCACCTGATATTTCTTGCAAAAATTGATGATGACTGGATCGAGGGGACCCAGCGTGAAAGGATAAGTATAAACACTCAGGTACCCTTCCACATGGGTAGTGATAGATTCCTCTGGTGTCGGTATCACGGCCTCTTTGTTTATCCAATTACAATCTTTCTTCACCACATCAAGGAAACTTACTGGTATCGAGCATATGTATCTCGATACCGGCTCGCATCGACCAGTGACCGAAGAGGGTTTATCAACTTTAAAATCAGAATCAATAATATATCCCCCTGGAACGAGTTCTTCAAGGCGTGGTTCCACCATCGGTTTCTCACCGATCGGCCGAGATGGGGAAGCAACTTCTTTTTGAGGAACAGTTTTATATATCTTGGCCATCTAAATTTTCAAAGAGCAAAGAAGACGGAAAATTGAAATATTTTGGTGGTTGGGGAGGAACAAGCAAAGAAAATTTCAGAACTTGAAAATAGGTAATTTTGCAGAAGACGAAGAACTGTAATGGTTGGAATAAGAAGAGTTGAAAGTAAAAGTTTAAGAAGATGAAGGAAGTAGGTTATTTATAGGTTACACAATGACGGTTCAAAACTGGCAGTGGCCGACATCGATTGGCGTGCATTTAATGCCTTGGTAACTGAACTGACGTGACATTTGTCACATACGTCACAATCGGGCTCTACGCAGACGTCAATGTATACCTAGTCAGAGGTTGAAAAATCATATCATTTCTCGCCACATCCTTTCCGAGAAACGAGGGGACCATCTGTATACGGTCAAAACCGGTTTTTTCCTTCGTGTAGTTAGTCAAGATTAGAGCATGATGGACCAAGGGTTGTCTTCATAATATCGAGATGAGATCCGAAGCTAGGTTATCAAACTCAAGATTCAGCGACCGATCAATACCGAGCTCAAAGTCAATATCGGGATGATTCAATACCGAGCTCAAAGTCAATATCGAGCTCGAGTCAATACCGAGCCCGAGATCCGGAGATCGATTAGTACCAAGACCAACCAAGATCGAACTATGAGACAAAAAGCCGTTATAGCCGCACTTAGAGAGAGAATCTCGGAGGGAATTAAGAAAAAGCTAATTAATTAATCTATCATGGGATTCCCACTATGTATTTTTTATTATATTCAAAGAAGAGTTTTTTTACTATATTAAGAGTGAGTATCATTTCTGTAATGAGACATATTGAACATCCAATGAAGAAAACATTGATACACTCACATTCTAAAGATTGTTACATTGATATATAGTTGAAATTATCCTATTTTGAGCTTGGACATTGATTCAACTTGCTTGTTTATAAATCATTCTCTACTCAATTTGGTTTGTATTTCATGAGAAGAAAATTGATGTAGTGGTACTTGATGGAGTAAAGTAGAGCCTCTATACTTGATTCTTTAACAAAAGATTTTCCCCTAAAATCAGCCACAAGTAATTGTCCCCAAAAGCCAGTAAAACCGCCCAAGAAACTCTCAAAATTCTAACATAGAGTCGGTCAAAACTTTGCAGATGCACATCACAGCATCCCAAAAGGCCACATTTGCAAAATGCTTAACATTCTCATAATTTTGTAGAAATAGCGTCCATCGGTCATTTTCCCGTCATATCCTTAAAAATTAGCTACTTCTAGAAATTTAAATTCTATTATTATCCTAGAGTTTTGGTTATAAAATTTGAAACTCCACGACAATAGCTAATATTTAATTGCAGAAGCTGAAAAGTGGCTTTTTTGTGAAATTTCCCCCATAATTCTTGTCTGGACACATAGGCCAAAGCCCAAAACAAAGTGGAAGTGGTGCTATTTCAAGAGAAGATCATTCTGGTAAAGCTAAAAGTGTATGAGATGCAGAATTGACTTCATCAAAGAAAAAACTGTTGTACCATGGGCTATAATTGAGAAGGCTGATTACCCGAAAAATCGGATAACGTTAGATTTAGATATGGTTCTAAGGGCATGCAAATTTCTTTGATATAAAATGACAATACAGGTATTTTTGCTGTGAAAATGAAAAATGATGGAAGGGAAGACTGAAAAATATTAAAAGAACAAGCACAATGAAATCTTAATCTCCCCTCCCTATAGCAGTCTATCTCCCCTTTTATAATAGAGGGTCACTACTTATTTGTAACAACATAAAATAATACATATAGTGGAGAACCCATGATGGTTTGTCTCTCCCTTGATTCTCGCCAAGATTCTCTCCCTTGGTGCGGTTGTAACGGCTCTTGTCTTGCGAGCTTGGCACTGACTCGAGCTTGGTGCTAGATCGAATCCCCAGTCTTAGTTCGAGCTCGGTTATGCCTTGGAGCATCGATATTCGAGGCCTGTGTCGGTCGTCGTTACCCCGTAGTCCGATCCGGACGCGGGTTCGATAATGATATCAAGTTTTGCGGTTGATTGGTCTTATGGCTCGAAGCTCGACGTTTCTACTTCGGAATTCGTCCGAGCTCGCCATGCGGATACCCTTCGATTGAAATGTTATTGTCTCGACCGCTCTTTATGACTGAGAATCGATTTTTACCGTACACAGATAGTCCCCTCGTTTCTCGGAAAGGATGTGGTGAGGAACGATATGATTTTCCTGCTGCTCGATCAAATTTATGCCGACGTTTCTATCGAACCCGATCTCGACGTATGTGATGGCTATCCCATCGGCTGGGTTTTACCGAGGCATTCAATGTGTGTCAGATGGTGGTCAGCCACCGCTGATACCGAACCGTCAGGATTTAGTCTACAAATAATCTTTTCACACAACTTTTACCATTTTTACGCCTTCTCTTCCTCTAGACTTTCCTATTTATCCTCTCTACTTTGCTGCTACGGGGCCGTTCATATCAGAATTTTAGTGCTGTCAATTTCTTCCCTTGCACTCTTTCCTTTCAAATCAATGGCGAAAACTTCCAAAACTGTACCTCAGAAGGAAAAAGCCTCTTCCTCACGGCTGTCTAATGATAAGGCGCAAGTGGAGCCGTCAGTTCATGACTATGTTCCTGGCCCCTGCATTTTGAAAATCGATTTTAAGGTGGAGAACCCTTCTTCCGTTCCGGGTCGATGTGAACACGTATCGATGTATACATGCTCTATAACGGAGGATCACCTCGAGGCCGTCCGAAAAGACTGTAACTGGGGTTCCGAGGTCGTGCTGCAAATTTCGTCTTCCGACGAGGATGTTACCACTTACGTGGAGGGGTTATTAAATTGTTTACACTTATCCCTTCACACTGGGACCCGTCGACCCTGTGATTATTAATTTCTGCAAAAGGTATCAAGTCACCCTTGGCCAAATCCATCCCTCTTTATGGCGTATAGTGATCTTATTGCGCTTCTTCTCTACCAAAGCCGAAGGGTTAGAATTTTCTCTGAACCACCTCATCCGACTGTATCGGCCTCAGATCTTTCGAGGACTAATCAGACTTCATCGTCGGGCATTGAAGGCATTGATGTCGAGCATCGATGAAGACAAGGATCGAGGTTGGATGGGTCGTTATATCCGAGTGAGGACCCGTGATATCATTCCGGAGGAGAAGATGTTGTTCCCTGAAGAATGGAATTTTGATCGTAAGTGATTTTTGTTCACCTTTCAGGTGCTTTTTCGATTTTTTCTGATGTCCTTCCCTGATGTTCAGCTACCCCTTGGATGCCACAAGCGGTGCCCGACCTCGAGGATTGGGTTCGGAAATTGGCCTCGACCTCCTCTTACGCCGAGCGCGCTTGGCGTGATTTGGCAAAAGGCAGATGGAAGGCGAAGAACCATGGTGAGGTTTGTTTCTTGTTTCCTTCGAAGTATTCTTTGCGTTCTATTTGTTATCGATTTCCTCTTGTGCAGGTGTAACCAGGGATGCCGTATTGAGGCCTTCGAGTGGCGAGGAAAGAAACAAGTCCCTGGTCCCTAAACAGGGGGAAGATAAGAAGCAAAAAGCTTCCTCTCGGTCAGAGGACCCCAAGCCCAAAACTCGCAGGGTGAAGAGAAAAATAATTGCCCTTTCGATTGACTCGGTCCAACAACTGAGAGAAGAAGAAGAAGAAAATAGCTCCTCGGCTTTGGAAGTTCGGTCTACGGAGGCCATCGAGGTTGCCAGAGCTCCCGAGCCGATGGCGGCTGTACCTATCGGGGTTGTTCCCGAAGACCAGAATCTCGACCGGAGTACTCCGAGCGATTTTCTCGGGGCTTTGACAATGGGTGATTCGCCTTCTCTTCCATATTTTTCTGAGGAGGCACTGAAGGAAGCTCGAGAATTGAAGACTCCTGATATCGGTGCAGGCTCTGGTGCAGGGGATCCTTTCGGGGATTGTTTTACTGGAGTCGACGACGGTTCCGATATCGGTGACGCTTCTCTTTTATTGGAGGAGGCTCAGCATTTTACTACTCGGGTAATGATTCTTCCATACTTTGTTTATTTGTTCTTTTCCATACTTGACTTCGTGTTTCTTACTGTGCAGGCCATTGGTAGGTTTCGAGTCGATTTTAGCCATTGTGAGGCCAAGCTCCGGAAGGTCTCAGGTGAGAGAGATGCCCTGCGGCTTCTTTGTAGCCAAAAGGATGAGGCTATAAAGGACCTCCAAGCGGATTTGGCTAAGGTCCGTAAAGAAGGGGTCGAGCTTGATAAGCAGGTGAGCCTCGTTCTGTTAAAGTATGGGTCTGACTCAACCATGGAAGTTAACCCTTCGTTGTCTCAGTTGCAGCAAAAGATCAAAAAGATCGGGTTACTTCGAGAAGAAGTCGATCAAATCCAAGCTGAATGCAATCGGTGGAAGGAGACCCTCGACCGCCGGGCAGCGGAAAAAAAAACCATCTTAACAAAATTATTATCGGTCGACGTTCAACTTCGAAGTGCCAAGCAAAAGGGGTCGGTTCAAGCTAAGAAGATCGAGGAGCTTGAAACACGACTTGCTGAGGGTAAGGCGGAGGTTGAGTCGTCGAAAGTCTTGGCGGATAAGTCCATTGCTGTATATTGGGCTGATGCTGAGGCTGCTCAGATGGAGGCTCGAGAAGCGGCGAAGACC
>AWOL01S0124271.1:17985-29793 GCA_000715115.1 Nicotiana otophora | reverse complement strand
TCTTTACGGATATGGTAGAGGAATACCTTGAAGTCTTCATGGATGACTTTTCGGTAGTCGGGGATTCTTTTGATGATTGCTTGGCAAATTTGGATAAGGTATTGGCAAGGTGTGAAGAAACAAACTTGGTATTGAATTGGGAGAAATACCATTTCATGGTCAAGGAGGGTATTGTCCTTGGCCACAAGATTTCAAAGAAGGGAATAGAGGTCGATAAAGCGAAAATAGAGGTGGTTTCTAAACTTCCACCTCCAACATCCGTGAAGGGCGTGATAAGTTTCTTGGGTCATGCGGGGTTCTACATGCATTTCATAAAGAATTTTTCCAAAGTGGTGAACCCCTTGTGCAAGCTTTTGGAGAAAGATGCTAAATTTCACTTCAATGATGATTGCATGAGAGCATTTGAATTTCTCAAGTTCAAGTTGACGACTACTCCCATTATCATCGCTTCTAATTGGAGCATTCCTTTTGAGCTCATGTGTGATGCTAGTGATGTAGCGGTTGGAGCAGTTTTGGGGAAACATATCAACAAAATCTTTCATCCGGCCTATTATGCTAGTAAAACCATGAATGATGCCCAAGTCAATTACACCGTGACCGAAAAAGAGCTCCTTGCCATTGTGTTTGCTATTGAGAAGTTTTGCCCGTACTTGATGGGTGCAAAAGTGATTATCCACATAGATCATGCGGCACTTCGTTACCTTATAAGCACAAAATATTCCAAAGCCCGATTGATGAGATGGGTGCTTTTGTTGCAAGAGTTTGATATAGACATCCAAGACCGAAAAGGAAGTAAAAACCAAGTGGCGGACCACTTGTCTCGTTTGGAGAAGGAGGGGAGGCCGCATGATGGCCTTAAAATCAATGACTCTTCCCCGATGAGCAACTCTTAGACATTTCAATGAAAGAGGTGCCATGGTTCGTGGATCTAGTAAATTTTCTTGTAAGTGGTATCACCCCGCATGAGTTCTCTTTAAACCAAAGGAAGAAGATCAAACGGGATTGTCAAGACTATTATTGGGATGAACTATACCTTTTCTGGATTTGTACGGATGGAGTGATTAGAAGATATGTACAGGAGGAGGAAGAAGTTGAAATTCTGGGGGCTTGTCATTCTTCGTTGTATGGTGGTCACCATGGTGGAGCAATAACGGCGTCCAAAGTGCTAAGTTTCGGTTTCTATTAGCCCACTCTTTATAAGAATGAAAGTGATCTAGTCAAGCATTGTGATTAATGTCAAAGGGATGGTGTAATCTCAAAGAAAAATGAAATGCCTCTCAACACCATTTTGGAGATTGATATTTTCGATGTGTGGGGTATTGACTTCATGGGACCTTTTGTGAGTTCTTGTGGAAACACCTACATCTTGGTCACAGTTGATTATGTGTCTAAATGGGTTGAGGTCATTTCTCTACCCAACAATTAAGCAAGAAGTGTGGTGGCATTTTTGAAGAAGAATATCTTCACAAGATTTGGTACTCCGCGGGCTATCATAAGCGATGGGGGGCGCATTTTTGCAACAAAGCTTTTGACACCTTGCTTAGAAAGTATGGTGCCACTTATAAAGTTACGACTCCCTATCACCCTTAATCTAGCGGTCAAGTGGAAGTCTCCAACAGGGAGATAAAGTGTATTTTATCCAAAACAGTGAATGCTAACTGGACGGATTGGTCAAAGAAGCTTGATGATACACTCTGGGCTTATCGGACTGCTTTCAAAACTCCTATCGGGATGTCTCCATATCGGTTGGTGTTTGGAAAAGCTTGTCACCTTCTGGTGAAACTCGAGCACAAGGCTATGTGGGTTTTAAAGAAGTTAAATCTTGATTGGGATGCAAATGCTAACTTGCGGGTTGCACATGTGAATGAATTAGATGAATTCTGGTACCATGCATATGCAAGTTCATCCTTGTACAAAGAATGAATGAAGTACATTCATGACAAATACGTCCGAAACAGGGAGTTCAAGGTGGGCGATCTCGTTTTGTTGTTCAACTCACGATTGAAGATGTTTCCCGGAAAGCTGAAATCCAAATGGAGTAGTCCCTTTGAAACTATGGGTGTGACACCTTTTGATGCATTGGACTTGAAGAAAAAAAATGATGAGGAATTCTGAGTCAATGATCACCGGGTGAAGCATTATTTGGGACAAGCTGATGATGGCCACGTGGTGGCAGTGATTCATTTGAAGTGATGGTAATCTGCGTCGTGCCGCGACATTAAATCAGGCGCTTCTTGGGAGGCAAACCACGTTTCTTTTTCTTTTCTTCTTCTTTAGATAGGTCTTATTTTGTGCTAATTGGATTTGAAGTGTGTTGCAGGAAGGTATGTGCTTTACACGAACTATGCTAAAAAAAATTGGCTAAGTATGGAAAAGTACAGACTGCACAATTCTTGTGCGGACAGCACAATTTTGAATGCTACAGCAGAAGGCAAATGCAGCCGCACAATTCTTGTGCGGACCGCACAACTTGAAATGGAAAAATGCAAACTCTCTGAAGTTTTTTTGTCAGAGAAACAGCCAAAGTGCGGCCGCACAACGAATTTTGCAGTCCGCACCAAACTCTGCGGCCGCACAGCTGAATCTACGGACCGTAGATCATCAAAAGGAAGTGGAACACCAGGTAACAGAGTGCGGGCCGCAGAAGAAATTTGCGGCCGCACTCGTCTCTTGACTCCTTAGCTAGACCCACTATGTATAAATAGTAACCCTAAGGCTACTGTTGAAACTTTCAAAACAAGGGCTAAAATTTTGCACACATCTGATTCAATCATCTACCACCTAATTACGCATCTGTGATCATTAATTCCTTAGCACAACTTCATCACTTGTATGTTTAAATCATTTCTAGGATTCTTCAAATTCCTTAGTTTAATTTACAATTTGTTAGTTAGTTTAGACCATTTGTCAATTTCATATCCATGTGGGGTTTAAATTGTATGGGTTAACTCTTAATTGGTTTTTGGGGAGTGGGTAGTGTGATTATCATCTTTAGTTGCTATCACCATGTCCAATTTGTGCATAAATTAAAAACCTACAGGACTCTGCCCGATTGAATTTTGAAATGTACGGCCGCACAAGGAATTGTGCCATCCGCAGAAGTATAGATTAGGGAAGATGGTGAGGCAAGATTGTGTCGCGGCCGCAGAAAAGTGTGTGCGGCCGCAAATCATGCCAATCTCTATCATCAGAGAGTTGGCACTTTTGGAAAGTTCCATGTGCGGTCGCACTTGCAATTGTGCGGACCGCACTTCAATTCTGCGGTCACACTCAAAATTGTGCGGACCGCAGTTTCATTGTTACGGCTGCACTTTAAAATTGTGCGGTCCACACAACCCAGGCTGCGACCGCACTTCCCCACCCTACAACATGTTTTGTTCTATGACTTTCTGTTTATCTGCAATGGAATTGGAACAGACTCCTGCTAATGTTGTTACAGAGAATGGTTTATCACGAGGTCGTGGTGATACATCAAAGGGGAGGAGTGAACCTTCTAGAGGCAGAAGCAAAAGAAATTTACCCCTCGCCCTCCAAAGGGCAATCAGTGAGAAAGCTATAGCAGGCCGTGGAAGACAGCCCGAGCCTTCCGAGTTTAGTTCATATACCCCATCTCGGGAAGCGTCGAAGGGTGACTCAATGAAAGAATAGCATGTTGTTCAATCACAGCCATAATAGCCACATGTCAAATACCAACTTAGAGACGAGCCTTCCTTCTCTAAGAGCACTTCCAAGGGTTCGGAAGGTGACAGTCAGGCTTTAGAGCCCTCATCCACACATGCCTCCGACGCACCTACTACTACAGTGGATGTTGATGATATTCTGGATGATGGCCGAGGGGGTAGTACCAGAGTTGCCAACCTTGAGAGGTCAAAGAAGAATAAAGAGATTTAGGAAGATAGGTTTGTAAGTTTGGCTGCTTTCATAAGCTTCCTAGAGTGGTGGCGAATGAGATTGCTCACTCTTGAGCGTCAGTTCATGATAAAAGACCTTGACAAATACAACCCGACAGTGTTGAGACAGTTTCGGGAGCGGAAGGGGTGGATGTGGTTCACCAAAAGTGTGGTAGATTCCAAGGAATACCTGGTCCGAGATTTTACGCCAATGTGGCGCATATAAAGAAAGGGACCAGGGTAACAAAAGTGAGAAATCTAAAGGTGAGATTCTATCATGGCACCCTGAACACGTATTTAAGATTTGAGGATGTGGAGCCTGTGCAATACCTGGAAAAGTTAGCACTGGGAGATGCAGTTCGACCATGGCTAATTGAGATTCTTGCAGCTCCAGGGCCGCCTCCAGCATAGATCACAGCAGGGGTTCCCATTCAGCGGAACACCCTAAATTTTGAGGCAAAGGGATGGCAAACATTCGTGTGTAGTAGACTAGACCTGTGCCAAAATAAAACTAATCTTCCAATTCAACGGGCAGTGCTAGTCGCTTATATCATGGTCGGGTACCCAATCAATGTGGGTGCCGTGATGTCAGCCAAATGTCTGTGGTCGCCAGGCAAGGTGACACCTCCTACAAGTATCCCAACACTATCACTGAGTACCTTACGGATGCGGGTGTAGAGACGAGGGATTTTGATACCATGGTGCGGGCGAAGAAGCCCTTATCATGGTATTATTTCATGGGTGGTGGAAACCCAAAGAAAAAGGGTCAACCCTCTACTACTGCAGACTAGTCTGATGAGCCCGTTGGGGTAGCTGCTGAGACTGTTGACATGCCATCTACTTCAGCAGAGCCTGCTGATGGTGCAGAAGCTATTCCTCCACCTCCTTCTTTAGGTTTCTCAGCATCAGTGCCTTCCACATCGGCTTTGAAGCCAGTGCCCATGCCCTCTCATCCACTATCTGCGCTGCGAGTCTCCCAAACACTAGCAGGCCTCAACAACTGGATGCAAATAGCCACTACAAAGATGTCTAACATATCCAATGTCGTTGCAGAACAATCATCCACTTCGGCACCCCAGATTCCTCCAAGAGTGGAGGATACATTGAATAAGATCTTAGAGAACCAGACCACCATCATGAACACCTTTGTATGAACCAGTTGACTCTTCCCAACGATGGATGGCGTGACAACCTTCTTAAGGGATTGAGTCCGTTTTTGGTGTTTAGGTAAAAATAGTAGTAATGATGAATAAAAAGACCTAATTAAGCCAGGCTCGAAGAGTAAAACATGCTTCACTTGGTATCAACATACTTAACTACGTGCTTATGGTTAAAAATAAGGTTTTTGGAAGATATCTCTAGTTAGTGACCTTGTGACTCTTGTGTTGACTTAGGCAATCATCGAGTGGTTTAGTCGAACCATAACGATTTTCAATCTTAAATATGGTCATTGTGCGCCCTCAACTCTATCCTCTTTAACAATCTCGCTGTGTGAGAGGTGAGATGTTTTTGATTCAAGTCTAAGTACCCGTGCGAATGGTCTAGAACTTGCCCCGAATATGTCTCTAGGCGAAATCTTAAGTTTTGCTTGGCTTGAGAAGTGATTGCAGGCTCTCCTTGACCCGCTNGAAATTTTAAGTTTTGCTTGGCTTAAGAAGTGATTGTAGGCTCTCCTTGACCCGCTTGAAATTTTTCATGGCCCACCAATGTTGTTATCCCTAGTCAACCCATTTGAGCCTAAAACCTTTCTCAGTTGATAACCATGTTACAAGCCTTTACCCGTTCTGTCGTGACCCTCTCTTGGCACTCGAGCTTTCCTTAACACTCTTGTAAAATAATTAGCTAAAAGTAAGTTTGGGGGAGAGACGAGGAGTTTGAAAAAGGTATCAAGGCACAAAAAGAGAAACGAAATGAAGAGAAGGAAAGGCAAGAAAAAGAAAGAAAGAAAGACAAAAAGGAAAATGCAAAAAGAGAGTGAATAAGTTGAGAGTTGAAGGAATTCAAAGAAAAGTAATGATGCAAAGCATGGAGAAAGAAAAGAAGGAAAAAATGAATATCATGACTAAGAAAGAGTGATGCTAAGTCTTTCTAATCCCCCTATGGAAAAGAAAATGCCTCAAAGAGTTGGCAAAGCATGATCCAATAAGAAAAAATAGAGTGCTTAAGGAAAGAAGAACCTGTTCTATCATAGCATATCCAACCGTAGTTTAAAAGCCTTCATTGCATTTCGAAAAAGCCTTATGTGATTTCAAGCCGAGTGAGCTTACATTAGTGGGGATTTACATGATGGGAAAGCCTATGGTACTTAAAGTTGTACTTGTGACATTCTTTTGAGAGAGATGAGCGAACCTTTCACAAATCTTTGAATTGAGTACTACATTCTTAAGTGAGATATGCAAACAGAGAGTAGAGAGGAGGAGTTTGGGATCCACAATGATCTACATGAAAGAGCGAGCTTCCTTGATGAATGAAGTCATCTCTTGATGCTCAAGTGTCATATTACAACTATTTGTGCTTAAAAGTTCAACCCATTACCTTGTTAATAATTCATAAGTGTTGTGGGTAATTGTTGGTCCCAATTGATGCGTGATTGATGCATCTTTGATTAGCAGGAATAACTCTTAACTTGTGGAGGTGGGAATTACCTTATTTGCTTGAGGACAAGCAAAAACTAAAGTTAGGGGAGTTGATAAGTGAGAATTTTGACTACTTATTAGCATCTTTTTGCTTTCATTTTAGTCTAAAAGCATTTAATCGTGTTCCCGAAAACTGATGAAATATGCTTAATTGCAGGAATAGTGGAGAATGAGCCCCCAAGATGAAATCCAACTCAAAAAGAAATGATCTGAACTCAAGGACACAAATAGGTATAAAAAGCTCAGAAGTGCGGACGGCAGATTTTCATCAGCGGTCGCAGATTATGAAGAAACTCCTATCAGAGACAAGTGCAAAGTGTGGTCCGCACATGACATGTGCAGCCGTAGAACCTGGGCAAGAGAAAGAGTTCAGAGAACTTGCATCTCAAGTTCAACAAAAGTGCAGAGCACAATTATTGTGCGGCCGCAAAAGAATAGCTATGCGCCCGCAGTCACATTTGTGCGGTCCGCAAAAGAGCAATGTGCGGCCGGACTCAGAAATGTGTGGACCCCAGAAAGAGAGAAGTGCGGCCGTAGTTCAGAATTATACGGCCGCAGGTTTCCATTCCAGTCAGGCTGAAGCAAACTGCGGTCCACACATAGAATTGTGCGGCCACAAAACCTCTAAAAGGGCATTTTTGTCCGAAAATTCTAGCACTGTATAAATAAAAGAGTTTCACTTTTTTAGGTCAAGTTTTGATATCAGCAGCTACAATAGACGTTTTCTTTTACTATTTTTAGTAGTTTTTGCTATTTTGAGCTTTTTGAATATTGATTTCATCATTTTAATTATTAATATGGGTTTAATTATAATGTTTTCTTCTTTTTCTTCCATTTTAAGCATGAGTAGCTAGATTTTCACTAGGGTTGTGACCCAACCCTAGTGTGTAAACTTAATGGGTGTTTGATTTATTACTTGTTTATGATTGGGTGTTGATTATCTAGCCTAGTTCTTGCTTTTATGTGAAGAATTAATGGTTGCAAACATTATTTCATGCCTATTTGACTTGGTCTCTACTTGAGAAAGGGAGACTAATCTAAGAAAACTTGGCTAGCAAGAAATTGGGTCAATCGAGAGATTGATGAGCCCAATTAAAGGGTTGAACCTAGAGATAGTAAAACCCGACTTGAGTTTATCATCAACTGTTTTGTTTAATACCCATTTGGACTTGAGAAAGCCAAATTGAACAAACTCACTCTCTGACCGAGAGTTATTGAGTGGGTACTTGGGTGCTGATAGCTATAATACACCCCGACCAATAAAACAAGCTTAAAAGTTTACAACCCATTAGGCGAACACCTAGGTGAAGGTCATAGCCCTAGGTCTTTTATATCATTTGAAAAACAACCAAAAACACTTTCCTAGTTTAAATTCATAGTTTGTAATCTTCGTTTAAATTAGACCTAGAAACAACCCAAGTTTGTGCAAGTGCAATTTGATATAATTCAAGCTCATACACTATAATATATATCCCTAAGACCCATTCATAGCTCCCTGTGGAAAATCGACCCCGACACCTTGTTGGGTATTACTATTGCATCGACCGTTTTCATATCCTCAAATAGAGGAGTGAAATTGGACGAGATCACATGACATGCCTATGTTTCTTCAAAATCAACCTATATATAACAAAAGATCAATTTTAACTTAGTCTATTATACATACGGTGACGCTAAAATACGTAAGAAATAATAAATTTGACAACAAACATGTATGGTAGAAGGCTATTTGGTATTAAAGTATTTAAGTATTCTTCTTGGTATAATTATTGGTATCATTTTCTGCTGAATCTAAAACAGAAAAATGTTTTATTTTTACTATAAAATTTTGCAATAAAACTTTTATTTAGTTGATTAACATATACATGTTTGTCAGCTACGATATTGTTTTAATTCTATCGTGCGATTTGTACAAATTGCATTTTAATCTAATGATTGAAATATTTTTCTTATTAAATGCACTACTATTACCATTGGGATTGATAATCAAGTATTCAGGAAGAACCAAATCATCATTTATTGGATACTCTTCTTCGTTTCCGACACGAAGCAAGAAGGCAACTAAATACTTGATCTGTTCTTACTTTATATTTCTTGTCAGTTGAATTTTTTCATTTGAAGCCAGAAGTATAACTTTGGCATGCTAGCTTTTACAGTCTCTGCTTTTGTCAATTTTGAATTACTGGTAGTACTTGACATAAATTACCTCCCAAACCATTATTTTTCACCAATCGATTCATTAATATCCAATATATGTCTAGAACTCCGAGCAATTATTTTGATTGTTTGATATTTAGCCATAAGTGCTTCATCCCATATTATCATTTTTCTTTACTTATAAATTTAGCGACATTGCTCTGCTTTGATATATTTGTGATGATTATTTAAGTTGTTTGAAGAGGTATATCAAATGTAAAGTGGGTGGCCTCACAATAAAATCGTTGTTGGTACACCACTTGATATTATTGCTAACAGTGCCATGCCTCTTGATATGATATTTTCAAGTAATGCATGCCAAAGAAATATTATTTCGATTCCGCTGAAGGCATCTACAAAGATTAATCTCGTTATAGCAGAGTCGACTCTTTACAATATAATATTGAAAGCTTATTCTTGTTTAGGATTTAGCTTTGATTGTGCTTCCTCAGATACTTGTATAGCATTTTGATTCCTAATAATATACTAACCTTTTTACTTTGTGTTCTAACGCTCTTTTTATGGAATATATTTATGTACCCTATATTTTTTTTAACTTGAATAAGAAGTTTACTCATATGATGAATTTAAAACATAATTGAATTGGATTCTCTTGCTAAATAATTAATTAGATTTAATTATTTAGTTTTTAACATAAAAATAATTTTGTGATGACCCAAAATATTATATTTAAATTATAATAATTAATTATGTATTCTAAGACCTCGAAAAGTACTATTTACCACTCCTCAACTTGAGTGCGTAATCCGTAAAATTGTCCGAAAAGTTTTTATGTGAAAAAATGGATTAAAATGTGAAATAGAGCCTTAAAAGTCAATTGAGTTGACTTTGGTTAATATTTTGAGCAAACGGACCCAGATTAGTGTTTTGACAAATCCGCTACGTCCTTATCGTGATTTGGGACTTGGGAGTATGCCCGGAATTCAATTTGGAGGTCCCTAACTCAAGTTATGACCATTTAACGGAAAGTAGTAATTTAAAGGCTAAAGATTTCCAAGTTTCACCACGGGGTTGACATTTTGATATCGGAGCCGCAATTCGATTCTGGAAATTTGAATAGCTCCATTATGTCATTAAGGACTTGTGTGCAAAATTTGAAGGCATTCCGGATTCAGATAATATGTTTTGGCACGAGATTTGCAAATTGAAAAGTTTAAAACTCAAAGTTCGAATCGAAGTGTGAATTATAATTTCAGCGTTGTTTGACATAATATGAGACCCCCAGTAAGTCCGTATTACGTTATGGGACTTGTTGGTATATTCATACGGGGTCCCGAGTACCCCGAGAGTGATACGGATTGAAATCGGATCAAGAATTGGACTTAAGGAAAATCTGAAATTTGGCCTTCTGGTGTAATCGCACCTGCGGATTTTTGACTGTAGGTGCGAGCTCGCAGAAGCGAGCATTCCATCGCAGAAGTGGCCTGGGCAAGCTGGGCAAAATTCTGCAGGTGAGGAAACTTGCACGCACCCACGCGTCCGCAGAAGTGGACTCTTTGACCACAGGAGCGGAAGGCAGCGCAGGTGCGCATTTTTCCCCCCGCAGATGCGAGGCCTCGCCTGGCAGGCTCACTCTGCAAATGTGAGGTTTTTATCACAAATGTGAGGCCGCAGGTGCGAAAATATAGCCCGAAGAAGCAAAAATGCTGGGCAGAATACATAAAATCGGGTCTTAGCCATTGTTACTCATTTTTGAATTTAAGTCTCGGATTTTGGCGATTCCAAAGGGGTTTTTCACGATTTTGAATTGGGTAAGTGTTCTATAACCAAAAGTGTTTATATTTCATAAATCCATGTCTATAGTCATCACTTATTTCGGATTTAGATGCAAGAAATTGGAATTTTTGTAAAATTCCCAAAAACAAAAAATTAAGATTTGAGGGTCCATTTGATATCGGAATTTGATAATTTTTGTATGGATTGACTCATCTCGGAATGAGTGTTCGGATTTCGTAAGTTATTCCGATATTTGAGACATGGGCCCCATTGTCGATTTTTAAAATAAATTTTGGATTTTTATCCGGAAAATTAGTAAATTCATATGGGATTGATTTCTATGATTTGTATTAAGTATATTGAATTGTTTGTGAATAGATTTGACGTTTTGGGAAATAAATTCAAAATAAAAAGATGTGATCGGGTAATTGATTAAAATTGCAAAGCTAGGTAAATGTCGTGGTTAACCTTGACTTGAGGGAATAGAAACCTTAAATTATTTGTTATGTGAAATGCATGTGAACGACGTATAGGCGAGGTGACGAGTGTCTATACGTCGTCAAATTAATTTTTTGCATAATTATTTCAAAATACTAAATTTGTTTAAATACACGAATTAATTGTTATAATAATTGTTTCTCTCCTATTCTTTGTCAATTATTAATTCTTGAATTCCTGTAATAATTGCCGCATACTTATTTGAATTGTGTGCATTAATTGCTACTTGACATTTAGCATATTAAATATTAAACTGCCTATTTTCTCTCTGATTTCCATAATAAATTGCTATTTGTCATTGTTTGTTTCATAATTAAATCATAATTATTCTATGCTTGTTGTCTTAAAATTTTATATTAATTGTTGCATTTATTGGGGCAAGTTCTTCTATGAGAATTGGTAAATGAATATATTGGGGGATCAGGTTGCATGCCGCAACAAACTTATTAAAAAGTTTATATTGGGGGATCGGGTTGCACGCCGCAACAAACTTATTAAAAAGTTTATATTGGGGGATCGGGTTGCACGCCGCAACAGACTTATTAAAATGTCTATATATATACTTGATTAAATAAATATATTGGAGAGTTGAAAAATAAATATATTGTGGAGACGGGTTACACGCTGAAATGAAAATTGATTGAAATGATAATTGATTATGACTATTGAGTTGGCTTCAAATTATTATAAATGAGTTACCTTCTTTATTTCTATTATTTGTTGTTGTTACTAATATTGCGTACAAGTTAATGTAAGTGACCTGCCTTAGCCTCGTCACTACTTCGTCGAGGTTACCAGTACATGGGATCGCTTGTACTGATACTACACTCTGCACTTCTTGTGCAAATTAC
>AWOL01S0124260.1:14647-34274 GCA_000715115.1 Nicotiana otophora | reverse complement strand
GGGGATCTTCTCCTTTTTTCGAGGGTTCTGCATTGTCCCAGTTACCACCATAATTGTTCTTAGCTCGGTCAATCAAGAATTCTCTGAGGTGACCATTCTTCAATATATTGCCACTTCTTCCCTAAGGTGTCGGCAGTCCCCTGTCTGGTGTCCATTTATCGCATGGTATTCACACCATACATTGGGATCCCTCTAGCTGGGATCAGATCTCATTGGTTTCGTAAACCGTGCTTCTTTTATGTTTCTCATGGCTTACACCAACTCGACTATACTGACGTTGAAGTTGTATTCCGATAACTTGGGATAAGAAGGATCCTGTGACCCTGACACTTCTTTATCCTGCAGTGATCTATTGTTCCGACCGTGATCAGTTCATCTATCAACGGCGAACCTGTCCATTGTCTGGAAGCCTCTGTCGCGGCCTTCGGTCCATTCGTAGGGCAAAACCTGGCCCCTCGCAGTCCGTCTGTCCATGTCGTAATCGTCTTTTGATTTTTCTCTTTTCTTCTCCCGTCCTTTAGTCGACGATGGAAAATCAACCTGATCATCTTCGATCCTTATCTTTGACTCGTACCGGTTGTGGACATCTGCCCAAGTCGTTGCTTGAAACTCAAGCAGGCTTTATTTCAGTTTTTGGGAAGCGTCTGAACTTCTAGGATTCAATCCCTTGGTGAATGTTTCAGCCGCCCATTCATCCGGGACAGTTAGGAGCAACATTCTCTCCTTCTGGAATCGGGTAATGAATTCTCGCAGTAACTCAGACTCTCCTTGTGCAACCCTGAATATGTCAGCCTTTTGGGCTTGTACTTTTTTGGCCCTGGCATGATCCTTGATGAAAGAGTCCGCGAGCATCTCAAAGGAGTCTATGGAATGCTCGGGTAACAGTGAATACCGCGTCAAGGCTCCCCTCGTGAGAGTTTTTCCAAATTTCTTCAGCAAAACAGATTCAATTTTGTGAGTAGCTAAATCATTTCCCTTAACCGCCGTTGTGAAGGTGGTAATGTGCTCATAAGGGTCTGAAGTTCCGTCATACTTTGGCACATCAGGCATTTTGAACCGCTTCGGGATTAATTCTGGTGCCGTACTTGGCTTGGATGGAAATTGAGTATACTTCTTTGAGTCTGGGACTTTCAGCACTGGTGGCGCTTGGGATTTGGTCCATGCAGGCATTCACTTCTCTTATAAATCGTAAAAGTTCATTCTTGAAAGGATTGTTCTCGTTACTAAGGCCGGATCCGCTCCCCCAGCCCCATTGGAGCCAACTTCGCCCCTAGGAGTGTTGTCGTCGACCCTTTTCTTTGTTTGATTTGCGGGAGCACCGGGAGGAATCATATCTCGTTTATTCGGATTATTCGAAGACCCCGACAACGCCTATTTCAACTCTGTCATAACCTTATCCTGACGCATGAGGTGGCCTAGAATGATCGTATGTTGCTCTTGCAAGACCCTTACCACGTCAACAACATGTTCCTCCTCAACATCATCGGGAGTTGTCCCAGAACATGTCGAGGATATTGCCTTTCATGCACCGGTGTGGCGCCATTCCACTCATTGTGGGTGTCACTAATTGAGTCCTCGAAATGAGGTTGATCCCCTCGAATCACGGGATTGTGCGTGTTGTTAACAACGTTATTTGCCATTTCTTATGATTTTTTCTAAGACAAAATAATCAAAACACGTTAGTAAAAAAGGCAAGGGTCAATTTAATCACATGACTGTCTAGGCCCCACGGTGGGCGCCAAACTATTTACCCGTAAAATAATACAGTTGAATTTATACATTGTTTCTAGACAAATGAATTAATTTGATTCTGAAATAATAAAATAATTGAAGAATTATGCAATACTTAGCCTTGATATGGAGACGAAATAACAGAAACAACAATTTCGGGAATAGGGTATTAAGCTTTAATAGAATGTATTAGAAGTTTGTCAGAAAATTTGTGTCCTCTACAATGATTAATGAGCTCACTATTTATAGCTACGTCTAGGGAATGAGGTACTAGGATCATGACCCTCTTTAATGTCAATTATGAGGGTCATTGATGAAGATGTAACAGTGAACATAAATGCCAAATTCCCTGTAATGGGCAATCGTTCTTAATGCCACAGAATATTCTCTATTAAATGCTACCAGGTGAAGAGTATTTATCACATCTTTATGAGAGTTATTCTTTCCGGTGACAAACGGAATAGTTGCCTTCGGTCTTGGCCATCACCGTCTTTGGTTCCACGTGTCCCTCTTTTGGGTGACCATATGTCATAACATATTTTACCCTATACAACCCCCCCCTAATTTTTAAAAGAGAAAAACTCCACTGGAGCCCACACCTCCACAAAATCTTGTCCCATATTGATCAAACACCCGATCTAAGGGTACCTCGTGGAGTGCAACTCATTTATTGCTCGATTCGGTGGTCAAAGCTTCATTGTTTCTCCATTCAAAAAGAGGTATGTCGCAAGACGTTTTTAGTATAAGTGATATATATAATTGAGTAAGTAGTTGTCATTACTGTATTGTATGGTTTTGTGAATTGTTTTGAATTTTTTATTTTTTTATCCGAAATAGTTTAATGTTTAGCAAATTTGTATAAATATTATTTATTATACCTTTGTTATATAGTTATTGCATAATTTGTGTTACATGTTTACTATTTTTATAATGGCACAATAATAATATGTGACTTTAGTGTTATTTAGTGCCCTTTAGTGTAGTAGATCTGTAAATAAATTTTAATTTATGTTAATTGATGTCATTTATAGTAGTGTGCCTTTAGTGCTATTCGTTAGTGTAGAACAATAATTATGTGTCCTCATTAACGAACCCGGTTTGAGTAATCAATTACGAATCAAATGTTAATCAATTATTAAGTGTATAGTAAATGTATTATCAGATATGAATCATAAAATATTTAGTTGTGAGTACAAAAGAGACGTTGCCGGGTATTTGTATAAAATATAACAAATTAACATACAAATCGCTATGAACGGAATAAATACTTAATAGTAATTCTTTTTAAAATAATATCAAATAGTTAAACAAATTAAGTATTTAGTATTATCTTAATGAGGAATAATATTGTTAAAAAATTGACAGTACATAAAAGAGACCGTACCGTTTTTATTTGGTTAATAGTATTAAATTAAGACATAAATCGTTATGAACATAATAAATAATTAATAGTAATTTTTATAAAAATAATTATTAAAAATACCTCGATAATTTAAATGAATTAAATATTTAATTTTCTTATAACGACGAATAAATATGAAAATAAGTTGATAGTACAAACAAAACCTGCCGAATTGTAGTCGTGAAATCCAAACAACTAACATATAAATAATATTTTATATCAAACTAAGCAATAATATAAAAAATTACCAATTAAATATTAATATAAAAATATCGTAATATATTTTGAGACATTAAACTGTTAAAGAGAATAATATTTTAATTAATACTATTCAATTTACAAACATCGCCATGGATATCCGTATGTGCATCCTGGACCTGCTGTTCGAGAGCTACTGTTGCTCTAAGGTGTCCATAGGTCATCACACATCTGGGATGGACAATTGCCAGCGACGCACAAAATCCTTGTTACATGCCACTTTAAATGGTTCCGGCGCTCAATAATGCTCAGAACCCACTGGTTGGAAGTGGCCGCTATAGGTGTTTACGTATGCAGCCACACTATATTCTTTATCAACATACCTCGTCGCTGCAAACCCAGCATGTTGAAAGCACTTCATGGCATGTGAGCATGGCAAGTGAAAAATTGATCATTTCCCACATGAACATAATCGTTTGGATTCATTGATGGTGTGGATATTATTACTGCGATTTTGATGCAAACCGGTGCGAACTTCAACAATATTTCGATAGTTGCAATATTGAAAATATGTATGCCACTGTGCCCGCTTTCTATATTTGTCAAGTCGTTTCATCGGTTGTGGCATAAATTGAACACCTTTTTCCAACAAGGACGATGCACTGCGGGATTTTTCAACAAACCCCTCCGCCATCTGCTTGAATGACATCCGCACCATGGTATTGACATGCAATCCACGGGCAGACTTCAACAACCCGTTGAAAGACTCTGACACATTTGTAGTGAAAATTCCCCATCTTCTGCCACAATTCTTATGGAAAGTCAACTTATCAATATCATGTTACATCAACCAACGATAAGATCCTTCATCTTCCTACCTTATCAATTCCATTCGCATCCTAAATTTACACTCTTGATGGTCTGTTGCAGCCATCCACATTAAATCATGTATGCTCTTGTTCGAATGAGCCCACTAGAAGTTGGTCTTCAAGTGCCTAACATCGTAACAGTGGTAGGCATACGGCTCCTTCCATGCATCAAAAGTCTGCACAGAACTTAAAATTCCACCATGCTGGTAAGATATTAGACAAAACCTGAATGGTGTCTCACAACGACTTCTTCAAGTGGTTTAAAAATCATGTCCAAGTCTCTTGACTTTTATTGGCACAAATAGCAAATGCGAGGGGAAATATGCTCCCATTAGCATATATTGCAATGGCAATCAACATCTTTATATCATACTTTTCATATACATGTGTGTTGTCTATGGAGATTACCGGCCGATAATGCATAAAATCATCAATGACTGGTTTAAATACCAAGAACACATATCTAAATATGTATTATGGTATTCCCCGACTTCGCTCAAGCTTCCATTCAACAACAGTCCTGGGGTTAAGGTGTTGAAAAACAGCCATATACCTTGGTAGAGTCGCAAATGACTTATCACAATTACCATAAACAATCTCAAACGCACGTTTACGCCCGAAAAATGCCTTTCTTTTGGTAATGGTACACCCATATGCCTGCGCAACTGATGTTATACACTCTTTCACCTTGTACATTATGGATGATTCAATGTGTGGAATCAAGACAAGGGAAATCAAGTCAATATTCAAGTTAAAATGATTTCCATTGAATGTGTCCATATCACAAGTGTGCTTGCCAATGTATTTTCCCACCATCCACATATTAGTTTTTAACTTTCTCGCATGAAACATCCACTTACAACTTTGATCCCATCTACAACAAATAGCCTTATGTATTTGCTAAGATGACTCATTAACCTCGATCTCATGATAATTTTTTATTCTGTAAATTCGTACAGCCCTGCTAAGGCGCGTTTTATCAGCAAAAAGCACATTCTTACTGAGCTCCCTTGGTCTAGATTCATCCCATATTGTTGTACGAATGTCATCAAGATCCCTTGTGAGGGTATCCACATCCAACATACTTGGAAATTGATCAAGGTAGGGAATCTCCCTTGAATGAAAGGGCACATAAAACTCGCACATTGTGGGTCTAACGGTAAGTGAAGTCTGCATATATAGAGCATGATCATTTGTGACATCATGCTCCCTCATCAAATCGGGTTGCTTATTCTCATTCTTATTAGCAAAGTGTGGTTCATCATCATCGTCGCTCTCATCAGGGAAGGTTGTACCATCTCCAGACTCATCAGCGTTGTTTTTCATAATCACTGTTATCTTCCTCACTCTGTGCATCTGCCAGATCTTGATTAAATATATCGTCTTCGGGCAACTGAGTAAGGACAGGACCATCACGTTGCTCGTTTTCACTGCACAACTAATAAAATAACGAGTTTCTCAAAGTCATCCCAACATAATATATTTACTTTATCTCTTAACATACAATTTATAATTTTTAGATAGACCGTGATGGACATTATCGAGTTGTTAATGACTCGTGGATGGACCAGCATGATCCAAATCTCCAAAATTAGGAATATTCCAAATTTTGGTTGGTTCATAACTTGTAAAATTCATATCTGGTCGGTATCCCCTTTGAAAGATATAAGTGTTAGTATGAATATGATACATAAAAAAAATAATCATACTACAACATGGAAAATTAAAATTTACCACTCGGCATGTGAATTATATAAACTTAAGGAGAAATTACGTCCTCGCTCCTTATTCGTCCGTGGAGATAAATTTAGATTTGACCAGACTCTTTCATACGGAACCTGTTCGGATAAAATTGCTCCAAAAATACCACCAGATGATTGAGGGTTATCTATATTTTGCGTAACCTCAATATTGTTGATGTCTTCAGATTTGACGTTCATTTCCAGTATTTTTATCACAAGAAGATCCCTATGTTATTCAGGAGTCTTCAAAAATTCTTGCAGAGTTTTATCGTCTTCGATGTTAAACTCAGCATAACAAGCAACCCCTTGCGGAGTAAGAGAATAAGGATATCTCATGGTTACCTTAATATTAATCGAATATTTACTCACACTCATTCTTTAACAAATCAAAGATACCAATATATCGTAATCGAGTGTGAGTGAAAACTTAACAAGACTCTGTGAAGAACAACTATAGTGTATTGAGTTATTCTCCACGACAACCTCACCCCCAATATAATACGACCTTAATTTTTTGCTTTTCAGACATTCTGGCAAAATGCAGAAAAAATTGAGTAAGCAAGTATTTTGGAATGAGTAAGCAAAATACAAAGGATGCTGAAGAATAAATTTGTCGGAATGAATTTTCGAAGAAGGAATGTTGGTCCTTATGTAAACAAATATTCAGTGGGAGGGGACAATAATTGGTGGGTATGAAGCATATCTTCTATGCGTTGTACATATAGCGCATGTAATACATGCGTTATACTCACCAATTATTGGTGGTCATATAAATAACAGGCATAGCGCATGTAATTCATGCGCTATATATACCTTAACGGAGAAACTTGCCATTAAGGTATAGCGCATGAATTTCATATGCTATATATAAAAATGTTCTCGGGTTTTTTTCCCACCTATTTGGTGTTTTGAGTCCAATTTTGCAACGCTATGAATCCGAACTCTTCTTTTCATTATTCATAAATAAATGTGGCAAATTAGTTAATTTAAGCTACTCCTAATGTAACATTCCGTAAATTTAAACTAGGTGTGGACGTATTAAATGAGTATTAATGTGACATATTAGACATATGAAGTTCTATCGGGATGAGTATGGGTGGAAATAATTATTTTAGAATCAAGACGAAAAGTGAGGTGCATAAGATTTGATAAAATCGACTAAGTTTATGGAAGGTCTATCTTCTATCAGAATTTTGTAAAACTCTGTTGGGAATTTGGAAACATATAAAATAAAACAGTTGTAGCCCTTTAAAATACCTTTCCAATGATATACTATGGAGCCTGAATAGACCTCTGTACAAAATGTTATACACGTTTTACTGGACACTACACAGTCTGCACGCTCATGTGCGCGCCCAACTGTTCACGTGCGCGGAAACGCACTTGTGGCAGTGCCACTGCATTTGATGCACATTCAGGTGTGCAGTTGGGCCTTCAGCTGTGTGGGGGTACACCTCAGAAGTTGTTTTATAAGCCCTACTTCATCCCCCACACCCCAAAACACAAAAACTTGCTCTAGAAAGGGAAGCTCTCAAGAAGCTAACTTCCTCCAAGGTCCCTCCATCATCCAAGGTAAGTTCTAATGGTGATTCTAAGTTAATTTCAATTCTCCAACACCTTATTAACATGGGTAATCCCTTCAAATCATTAGATATTCAATTGAGACATCATTGTTGAGAAAAGAAACCTTAAAACTCAAATTCAAGAGGATTGACCGTCAAATGGTAATATCTTCACCCTCTAATTGATTATAACATTGCATTAATGATTATAGACTCTAAGTTCATGAGATATGAGTTGATGGGTTTGATAGAAAAGCATGAATGGTTATAGATTTGGGTTGTTGATTTTTGAATATTGATTAAGGGTATTGTTTATCTTATGGGTGATGAAGAATGATATTGATTATAGTAATTTGAGATTTTAGAATCATCTAGGATTAAGAGAATGGGTGGTTGGGTGTAGAAACACCATTAATAAGGACTATGAGGCTTTAAGCCCAAAAGGTGTTTAATAAAATGCCTAAGTTACCAAAATATGAGTATTATTGCTAATATGAAATCCCTTTGACTTGTATTGCTATAGATTAAAGTTGAAAGGGTTGACGAATGTTGTATTACGCTCAAGAGCAGGAAGTTAAGGTATATGAGGCTAACTCTCTATGTTTGGGAATGTTAATAATTCTCCTAACACTACGTTTCTCTTATGACGTTACTAATTGCCTCGGAAATATAGTTAAGCCCAGTTTCTTGAATAGTTGTAGAACGCCTATTCTCTAGCTTCGTAACTCGTTCATGACCTTCATTCTGAACGTTGTGAGCTTAGTGCGTAATCAATATAGACTTGGGTTTGATGCCATGAGTCTTAGTCTAGATTACTCAGCATGTCATAAACAGTTAAGGTTCAGTTCTTATAATTAGCTCATGAATACATGTCTCAGTCTAGTTCTATTCAGCATTCCAGTATCATGTAACTCGGTATGGTTCAATATTTCAGTATCATGTATTGCAGTATGATTCTCAATTCCTGATTTTAAACTCCTGAATGTTGAACACCTGTATTTGGGCCTGAGGCCGCAGCTTATGCTTTATGCATCTTTGGGCCTGAGGCCGCAGTTTAAGCTTTATGCATATTTTTGCCTGAGGCCGCAGTTATGTATACATATACTTAGGCTCGAGGCCGCAACTTGTGCACATATATACTGGGCCTGAGGTCGCAGTATATTTATTCAGATAAACAGGTGGTTCATTATTCAGAAGAGAGAGTATTCATATCTTTACTTCTTTTGTTCAGTTCAGTTATCAGTTATCATTACAGTTATTAGTTATCAATTTAGTTTCAATTTCATCATTTATAGTTCTTTTTTCAGTTGCTTTACGTACCAGTGCAATTCAAATGTACTGACGTCCATTTCACCCGGGGCCTCCATCTCACGATGCAGGTAACGATTTACAGGTTGACGATTCAAAGCGCTAGGATTCTCGTACCAGCTATTTGGTGAGCCCCAGTTCTTTCGGGCCATTATCATTACTTTAGAATCTTTCAGTATTTATAGATAGTCAGTATTTTTATTACTTCATTAGAGGCTTCATAGACTAGCGTCAGTTAGATAAGGTCGCAAGCTTTTCATGTTAAGCAATGTTGTCTATAGATATGTTTCAGACTCATATTAGTGTTTTCGCTTTTTGATTTATATTATTCATACTTTTAGTTTATCAGCATGTGCTAGTTTATCTTCCGTATTCAGTATGTTATGATATCACATGTTGATTCAGCCAGCTAGTTGGTTCGCTCGGTCATATGTAGTCAGGCACCAGGTGTCGTGTTACGTCCAGCCCAGGTTCGGGGCGAGACAAAGCTTGGTATCAGAGCACTAGGTTCAAGTGTCCTAGGGAGTCTATGAAGCCGGGTCCAGTGGACTTTCCTTTATATATATGTGTCGGCCATGCATATAAACGGTTAACTACCAAGACATTCAGGATTTTCTCATTTTTTTATATTCTAGATCATGCCATGAAGCTTAGAGCAATAAGTAACCTTCTTTTCCTATCGAATTCCAGACGTATCGAATGCCTAAGCGACGGGAAGGAAAAACTCAAGGTCCTGGAGAGGATGATTGCCCAATGGGGTATAATTATGGAGTACAGGTTGGTAACAAAGGAGACTTGAGAGGATGTTAAAAGTGGGATGCAATGGATAGTAGTACATATTAGAGCCTAACCTTATTATAAAGTACAAAAACAGTTATTATGTTCTATGATTATCAGTTTACCTCAGTTACCAGTTATACAGTCTTTTAGTTGGCAGGTTTATTGTTATTTGGTATGCTAGTATTCAGTTATATGTTTACCAGATATTCAATTTTCAGTGTATCAACAATTCTGGTAATTTATGAGTGTACAGTGATGCTTATGGGTGCTAATAGAAAATTCAAGTAACAGTGATTATATCGAAATCTTTGCATGTTTTAGGTCTGTATTAAGACCCAAGACTCACCGGATGGTGCATGAAGTGATTTATTAGATGATCGTACACTTTGAAGGAGAAGTTTGTGTATGGTAGTGTATCCGTGTGTGTTTTACCTCACAGAATAATTTTATTTAATTCTTAGAAATGGAGCCACATGTTGGATGGTGATAGTTTAGATGTCAAAGCCCGCGGTATAACAAGTTAAGAATTTAACCGCAATGGGCATAGAATTGATCACTATAGTTTTGGACAGAAAAGAGCCTAAGGGCAAAATACGTAGGAGTCAGAAACGTTTGTTATTACCAAGGATGTGTTTTTCAGATGACTCATGCATATGACTAAGAAGCTATGATTCACGAAGTAAGAACCAAGAGCAGCCGATATTGAATTTCAGGGAATGATTTTAAGTTGTTCAGATTTATTCAAATCA
Organism: Nicotiana otophora; assembly: GCA_000715115.1. NCBI lineage: Eukaryota > Viridiplantae > Streptophyta > Magnoliopsida > Solanales > Solanaceae > Nicotiana > Nicotiana otophora. Next base: position 23,933 of record AWOL01S0124260.1, on the reverse strand, counting down.
TAAGTAGAAAGTACCACATTAGTAAGTTACTATAAGAAGCAGCTATTGTGGTGAGATAAATGATATGACAGTTCCCCCTTAGGTTATGTGACTAAGTATTTACCCTGGATGTTCATAGTCTGATATGATTTTGAATTGTATAGAAAGTTTGGGGTTAGATATTCTAATTTCGTTTAAGATAAATGAACTTTCCCTAAGTGTAATACATGTACATAGTTAAAAAAAAGATAGTATGCGACCGTAGAATAGGGTCGGATGGTGAGGGAAGTTAGAAATAACCTTATGCCTCACTTTAGTTATTCAAAGAAGAACAAGAAGGCAGATGGTTAGTAAAAGAATAGTAAGTAAGTTTTGAGTAAATACAATGAATTAGCAATTTCAGCAGAGCTAGTATAGGTACGATTTGATTTACTTAGCTAGGTTAACACTAGTTAGTGGGTAACGGTTTGAAATACAGAACGCGTGTTAGAACCCAAAGAGTTTAAGTTAAACCTGAAGCACAATGACAGTGAAAGGAAAAAAATCAGTTAGCCAGTAAAAGAGCAAACTATAGAAGAATAGCCTTTAAGAGTTACCGAAAAGGGGTTTCCCCAAGATTGATAGTGTGAGCAGAGTTAAATCATTAAGATTGTGTTTGATAGTTGTGAATACATTAGCTTTCTGTTTATGTAAGTAATTTAGCTTTTTCCTAGTAAGGAAGCTTGCTCATAAGTAACTCGAAAGATGAGTCGTCATTGACGTAAAGTGCAAAGAATTGCAGAAGATAAGGAAAGTTGTTCAGATAGCAATAAAAGAAAAGGATCCGCAAGTACAAGACCTTAACCTTTGGTCTAAGGGGAGATGTCAAAATCGTCAATAAGCCTAGTTGGAGATTTGAAAACCGCATAGTTATCATATGATATAAAAACTATAAAATCATGCCCAGTTATGTATCACGAGGGTAATGCCATTGCACGAGACACTAATTTCAGAGTACTGGTCAAAGACTTAGCTCACAACAATTATATAAGTGTTTTCAGGAAGTATCTTAAAAGATAATCAAGTATGGAAAGTACAGCTCATGATTGAGGCAGTTAATAGAACTATAGTGAAAGAAGTTCACCGCTTAGCCAAGCTAGGAGTTCGACTTTCGGATACTGAAGATGGTGGAGTTATTGTCTAGAAAGGGACTTGTTCCTTCTTAGTAGCCAAAGTGAAGGAGAAACACTTTGATGACCCTACTTGTTGTAGCTGAAATATGAGATACACAAGCATAAGATGATGGCTTTTGAACAAAGGGGAGATGATGGCACTTTAAGGTAACAAGACAGACTGTGTGTTCCAGAGATAGATGGACTTAGAGATGAGGGTCATGTCAGAAGCCCATAATTCTAAGTATTCTATCCACCCAGGTTACCCAAATATGTATCATGCTCAAGGCGGTTTATTGGTGGAACGACATGAAAAAGAACGTCACAGATGATGTGGCCAAGTGTCTGAATTGTCAGCAAGTGAAAGTCGAGCAGCAGAAAGGCCAGTGTTTTACCACAGAATAGACATATTCTTTAGTGGAGATGATAAATATGGACTTTATAACAGGATTATCTCACTCATTTTGAAATCATGATTTGATAGGGTGTTTTTGAAAGTCTCGCCTATGAAAGGTGTTATAAGATTTGGGAAGAAAGGAAAGCTCAGTCTTAGATACATCAGGCCGTATATGATCCTACAAAGGATCGGGCAAGTAGCTTATGAGTTAGAGTTGCCACCAGTATTGGCGGTTGTACACCAGTATTTCATGTGTCAGGTTATGACATTCAAGTTTCCAGTATTCAAATATTTATATCAGTTCAGAACTCAGATACTCATGACCATTCAGTAATCAGATACTCATGTTAGTACAATACTCAAATATTCATGCCATCTTAGTGCTAAGATATTCATGTCGGTTCAGTACTCAGATATTTGTGCCAGTTTAGTATTCATATATCCATGTTAGTTTAGTATTCACATATCTATGACAGACTATTATTAACGTATATGTTTCATGTTATGTGTATTATGATGCCCTGTGAGGCTTGTGATATACTGTATTAGCTGGAAGGTATTTTGGAGAAATGTTGAAGGTAACTAACCTTTCCATTTAGACCTTATATTATAATCGCCATGTATTTCAGTAGTCATTCAGGTCAGTATCTCGGCAGTTCAGTAAGCATGTATTCATTCAGTTTAGTATGCAAGTGTTCATGAAAGTTCAGTGTTCACATGTTTCCACCAAACCCGTTTAAGGTCCAGAGTTAGTTGTAGTTACAGTCAGGATAATCATTCGAGGACGAATGATCCCAAGGGGGAGATAATGTAACACTCCGTAAATTCGAATTAGGTGTGGACATGTTAAATGAGTATTAGTATGACATCTTAGACATATGAAGTATTACGGGATGAGTATGGGTGGAAATAATTGTTTTGGAATCAAGACGGAGAGTGAGGTGCATAAAATTCGAATAAAATTGACTAAGTTTATAGAAGGTCTATCTTCTAGCAGGATTTTGTAAACCTATGTTGGGAATTTGGGAAAACATAAAACATTAAAGTTGTATACCTTTGAAATATCTTTCCAACGATATATTATGGAGCCCGAACGGACCTCTGTGAAAAACATTATATACGTTTTACTGGACAATGCATAGTATGTGTGCCCAACTGTTCACGTGCGTGGCCGTGCACTTGTGGTAGTGCCACTACTTTTGATGCGCATTCAGGTGAACAGTTGGGCCTTCAACTGTCTAGGGGCGCACCCAAGAATTCGTTTTATAAGCCCTACTTCATCCCCCACACCCCAAAACACAAAAACTTGCTCTAGAGGGAGTATTCATATCCTTACTTCCTTTGTTCAGTTCAGTTATCAGTTATCAGTTATCAGTTATCATTTCAGTTATCAGTTATCAGTTATCAATTCGATTTCAGTTTCAACATTTACAGTTCTTTCTTTTAATTTCTTTACATACCAGTGCAACTGACGTCCCTTTTGCCCTAGGCCTGCATCTCACGATGTAGGTAACGATTTACAGGTTGACGATTCAGAGTGCTAGGATTCTCGTACTAGCTATTTGGTGAGCCCCAGTTCTTTTGGGGCATTATCATTACTTTAGAATCTTTCAGTATTTACAGACAGTCAGTGTTTTCAATACTTCATTATAGGCTCATAGACTAAAGTCAGTTAGACAGGGTCGCAGGCTTTTCATGTTAAGGAATGTTGTCTATAGATATTTTTTAGACTCAAATTAATGTTTCTACTTTTTGATTTATATTATTCAGACTTTCAGTATATAAGCATGTGCTAGTTTATCTTCCGCATTCAATATGTTATGATATCACATGTTGATTCAGCCAGCCAGTTGGTTTGCTTGGTCATATGTAGTCAGGAACGGGGTGCCATATTACGTCCAAGCCCAGGTTCGGGGCGTGACACCTAAATTATGGAGAGATGTAGAAAAATATAATCTCCACATAAGTTTATTAGCTTGTTAATTAGCAAGAGAATCCTCCCATATTCTAATAAATAATAACTAATAAATGAAAATAATTGTTGCTTACCCGTAAAATGCTACAGTTAAATTTGTAATGCGATTTATAGACACGTGAATTAATTTGACCCAGAAATATGAAATAAATAAGAACAGAAAGAAGATTATAAAATAAAATTAAAGGAAATACGAGCCTGGCTATGAATTTAGCTTCTCTAGTTGCAGAAACAAGAACAATAATTAAGAACAAAGTAAAAGAGCAGTATTATAGAATGAGAGCTGATTTTAGCGTTTGTATACAAAATGTTTCGTGTCCCACAATGGATATTAAGTCTCCTATTTATAGCTCTATTTAGGGAGAAAAGATCCCCTAATCAAACTCCTCTTGAATGAGAATAAAATTGCCGTTGATGGATGCATAATAGTTGGTTATTAATACAAAGATTCTTTGTAAAGGCTGTTCATTGAATGCTCTCTTTTCCAACCAATGTCTTTCTTTTAAATATTTATCTTTAGTTCCCATTCATTCGGAACTCACTCAGAACCGATCTCATGTTTGTATCCAGTGCCAACTATTTGCTGGCTCTCATCCTATATGTCTTCAATTTCACGTGTCACCTTGTCATTCCTCTAACTGTCACTAACCAAGTTTACCTTATACAGATAGTCCCCCTACTTTTCGGTGACTCAACTTCGTATTATTGGGAAGTAGATAAGACCTCTTTTCTTGGCGGGAAAGTAAATAAAAATCTAGTAAGGTAAAATTTCTTTTGGTTTTAACTGATTATTTTACTAAATAGGTTGAAGCATATGCTTATTAAATGATCGGAGAATGAGAAATGATTGATTTTATATGGGATCACATCGTCTATTAGTTTGGAATACCAAAAGAAATTGCTTGTGATAATGGGCCACAATTTATAGGTTTCAAAGTCACAAAGTTTCTGGAAGGATCGAAGATCAAACGAATCATATATTCACCAAACCACCCAAGTGCTAACGGGCAAGCCGAATCACGAACAAGATAATAATTCAAAACCTTAAAAAGAAGTTAGAAGATGCTAAAAATAAATGGCCAGATGAGCTTCCGGGTATGTTGTGGGCATATCGAAGAACGGCGAAATCGAGCATGGGTGAAACACCCTTTCCACTTGTATACGGTGCGGAAGCTTTGATCCTGATGGAGGTTGGGGAACTGACCCTAAGGTATTCCCGAGCAAACGAGGAGACAAATAATGAAATATTGCTTATTAAACTGGATTTGCTGGAAGAGCATCCGAATCTGGCATATGTGAGGATGGTGGCACAAAAGCAAATAATGAAAAGATATTACAACCGCAGAGCAAATCTTCGATATTTCAAAGTCGGGGAGTTGATTTTGAGAAAGGTAACTCAAAGTAATCGGGAGTTTAACGTTCGGAAGTTGGGACCAACGTGGGAAGGACCTTACCGAATTTCAGCTATAACCGGTAAAGGTTCATATCACTTGAAAAATTAAGATGGAGTTAAATTGCTAAGCAATTGAAATGTAACTCGCCTCAAAAGGCATTACTGCTGAAGATACTTGTTGATACTGAAAGTATGTGCTGCATTCTTTATCTCTTTGTCCAGTTTTTGTCCTAATTAAGTTTTTCTATCAAGGTTTTTAATGAGGCAACAATGTAAACCATGCTACGAAGAAAGGATCACCGGCAAAAACAAGACTTCCTGTGTTCGAATTCTCATACTTAGCATCCGAACACTTGGGGGAGGGGGGGAACTATTACATATTAAGGCACCAAAAGTGTCACGAAGATCACAGAATATTAGAACCGGGATCTATGTCTTATTAGGATCGAGGACTACGTGATCAATCCCGTAGAAATAAATTGTACAAGTTAGCCATATGTAGTAGCTTTATTTACTTAAGAAAATGAATGTTTATGTAAATGTACTATTAAAGATAGAAGGAATAAATCAAAATCCGTTTATTTTTATCTTATTTCTTGTCTGAATGATAAGTTAAGTTATTTTTTCATTTGAAAGTTAGTTAAAACTTCAAATACTTGTGCCAGAATGAACAAGAGACGTCCACTTCAAGAGCACCATAAACATAAGGTCCCTATCTTATGAAACCCTCATATTCAAATGTAGATTCCAGAAGTGTGAATGCCCAGAATCAAAAGCTATCGGATGTGAAAAGAATTCCCGAAGCTTTATCAGTTAAATGAAAAAGAGTATTTTTTACACAACACTTAAGCAAAAAATTTCTTTCATTAATTAAAATGCCAAACTAATAAATAAGTTTTTGCATAGTTACAAAAGAAAATAAAAAAATATACATCAGTTATTTTTGCTGCCAGAGCCCGAAGGGAGAGAAGAGTCTTCGTTTTCCTTTTCAGAAAAAGGCTGTTACGTTTTCGGTTTGAGGCTTTCAGCCTTGTTTTCTTCTTCTTCTTCAGCTACCTCTTCGGTTCCCGAATACTCATAGATAGTGTTCGAAGAGTCAGAGGCAGTGCCGATCAGGGAGGTTCTCAAGACTAGTTGTGTCCAATTCACGAGCTTTGCCAATGCAGTCATCGATATTTGCAATGGCTTCTTTGGCCTCCTCCAAGGTTTTCCTCTTCATGTGATAAATGGCGTAGGTTTTCTCGGGGAGGATAGAATCTTCCTTGTCTTGGAGTTTAGCTCGGAGTTTCCCAGTTTTTGATTGGAGCTTATCATTTTCAGCTTTTACAATGGTGATCCTTGAATCAAGCTCAACATTGGTTGTCGCATGAAGTTGGTTTTGCTCCATGACCTTTCAGAGTCTCTCTTCCATTTTGGATTTTTTCTCCTTGGTGGCATTAGCCTCTTATGTTTTCAGGAGTAAGTCTGCTTCCAAGTTATTGATTTGCTCCATAAAAGCATACTCACGCTAGACCACAGAAGTTATGGTATCATGCAGCTCAACACATTTGGCCTTCTCCTCCTTAAGATCTTCATGTAATTGAGTGGCTTCTTGGTTGTGGGCCATTCTGTTTTGCTTGGATTGTTCTAATCAAGCTTCGATCTCACCCATTTGAGCATTTTTTTTATTCCAACACTGTGAGGCGATCGACAATCTGATTCTATTTGGCCAAAAGTTGACCTCATTCTGAAGTAAGTTCTTATTTGTCCAAAATCAACCTTTGCTGGCCCTTAGAAGCAAGAAAGTTGTCCTGAAAAGGTTAAAACTAAGGTTATTAATACAAAGTATAATAAATTAAAAAGGGATAGAATAAAGTTAGATTGATACATGTGCCAAACGATGCATGCTATTGTTTAGCAGACACGCAATAGAAAGAGAGTCCTTCTTTCTCCAATCTTTTTCTGTGGCTAGCGGCTTCAGATAGTTGGCAAGCTCCACCGACTTGGAAAGTATGTGGAACTCATTCGAGATCGTGAGGATGACACTTCGTTTGCCACTGAGGTTATCGGGAAAGTGTTCCTTAGATTCCCATGATCAGATGACCGTGGGGAAGGAACGTTTATTGTTTGTTCAGTTGAGGCCGATAGAGTGGTAGTAACTTGTGTAGAAGGGGATGCAGTTGTAGTTGGCTCAAAATTTGATGGTGGAGGTACCACTGGGGTAGGATTCCTTTGAGTGAAAATGTCAACAGGAGCCCGAAAGTGGGACTCAGTATTTTCAACGATTTCCATTTTCGTGAAGAGTTCTTGAACTTCTCCCAGCTGTGGAATTTGAAGCTCACCCGGCTGAGCATCCGGTTAAGCTGATGAAGACCATTTTCTTCTCTGAAGGGGAGCCACTTCATCATCCATTCCTTCATCATCAAGGACCATTGTGGCTGGTCCAGTTAGTGTTTCTTTCAAATTCTTCTCCTGGGTCTCAACCGAAGAGGTACGTTTTCTCTTTAGTTTCTTATCTTTGGGATGGGGACTCCGGGAGGAGGCGCCTTCATCGGAAGGAAGAATAGATTCACGAGCTCTCCTCCGGTTCTAATGCCCGTTGATCTTCCTCCTGGTCATCAAGAACTTCAAGGGCGGGGCAGGCAACAAATCCTTTCAGAAGTCTTGTGTGTTGCAAAAAGAGAGTTAACAAATTGATTTTGAGCCATGCTAAAAGATGAAAGAAGGAAGAAAGAACCTTTACTTACCATGATTTTTGGCTTTCTAATTTAATCTAGGAGCCATTTCTTTCCACCTTCGAGATTCCAGTGTAGAAATATCTAAAATTTTCTGTACCCATTAGGCCAGGTTCTGAACTCGTGGTGGTTCCCTGTGACACCCTATATTTTCGTACGTGGAAGTACGCTATAAGTAAATTGATATAAGCTCGAAAATGAGGTGTTACATCCTGCATTTTTTTCATACGTTAAAATTTCGTCAAAGTTTGGCAATTTGGGATAAAATACGGTCCGAGCTGTAATACCCGGTATTTATGGACTAGTACTATACAAGGTACCACATGGCCATGATAGTAAGGTGTATAAGGTATGTTAAAAGTGAGTAGTATTATAAGTAATTTGAGATAATTCTTAATTATATAGATAATTGGGTAATTACAAATTTTGAGTGGGAGATTAACTAAGTAATTAAGCTAATTAAATAAATCAAGATCTTGGATAAGCTTAATAAGCCAAAACGTGGCAGTGACAAAGGCACAAATTATGACTCTTAAGTTCATAAAATAGGTGGCACGTTTGGAGGATTTATTGGCTTAGTCATCACTAAAGGGTGGGCCCCACAAATCTCAAAAATAAGAGATTTTAATACATCTTCTATGTAAATACTTATGTTGCTAAGAATTGAAACCTTGATTGCTAAGAGATTTCATACGGATGGAATCTCCAAAGTAATTCATTTTGAAACTTCAGAGAATTCATTTTGAACTCCGAGGCTTTCAATGTGAGGCATCTCAACTTTAAGCATATGTCAAATGCCAAAATATTAATCTTCAAGAATTTAATATGAGATTTCAAATGCATCTGCATATATCAAAGCAACGCCATGCTTCAACAATTCAAAATGAAAGTGAGATTTTGCAATTATAATGGAGTACGGTGCAATCTTTCTCAAGAATATCATACAGATTTTCCCCTACTTCGATCCACCGTTACGTGTTTTCGCAAAAGAGAATCGGTTCAGGTATGTTAAGGCTATCCCTTATTTCTTTTGGCATGATCAATACGATACAAACGAAATGAGCAAATGCACAATTTTCATAAATGAATCTATTCATAGAAATACTAGGGATGTCTATATTCTTGATTCCCCATATGAATTATTATTATTATATCTTTTGTTCATGCATCTCAGAAAAATACGTATTTGATAAAATTTATCTGACAGGTATATTATTTTTATGACATTCCGAGAAAATCTTATTAACGTATTTCATATACATTTCATGCATTTATACATGTACATAGACCCATGACCAGATGGCGTTATATACGCGTATAGTATATGTATATGGGATATGGGAAAAGGTTATGGTGTTATATACACACCACCACCTGATCAGCTGGTATACGTTGATAATTTACCCATAGTGGCTGAAATGCTAACCCTCAGAGGCTTGATGATGTTATGAACACATATACCTATGAATGGTATGACATTTATATGCATATGCATGACATTATAAAAATGAAATAATTCACAGAGCTATGCAGACGTACATGTCGAGTCTTTTACTCGATGTTTCTATCATGTCTATTATTTACTGATATACATTCCTTACATACTCGGTACATTATTTGTACTGACGTCCCTTTTGCATGGGGACGCTGCGTTTCATGCCTGCAGGTCTGGATAGA
>AWOL01S0124260.1:0-14488 GCA_000715115.1 Nicotiana otophora | reverse complement strand
GCCTTGTCGGCCTATGTTTTGAGTTTATAAATGATCATGTTGGCCTATTAGGCACGTATGTCACGTGTATATGATGAAGTAATAAGAAAGATACGTTACGTTGGTACTCGATTGAGTAAAGTACCGGGTGCTCGTCGCGGCCCATTGGTTTGGATCGTGACATTCCCAATGAGTTTGGAATAAGGAAAATGCAAAGTTAATGAAGGAGGAAAGTCTATTTAAACATGGAAAGGAAAATATATCAGAAGATATACGAAGAATATTCCACAATTCAAGAATAATGGGTAATGTTGTTGGGAGAATATCCCTAGTAGCGATGACAACGAACAGTTTTATCCAGTCACGATCATTGTCATCATCAACACTGGTAATGAGGGCGTGGTATCCATGTTTGCTGAGCTTTAGAACACCTCCATGGAGGATCGTCAGAGAGTAAAGGTTGATCATTTGTGCGAGAGTTAGGGTTTCTCCAGTCTCGGAGTACAATTTTCGGAGGCAGGCCATTGTACACCAAATTGATTGACCTAATTGGGCCAAGCATATTTGATACCGATAGAAGAATTCTAAAATTATAGGGTTGATTTCTTTAAAAAATCCTAGAGTAAAGGGGTATGTATAAACATACATGAACCCTAGTTTGGAAAAGGTGACCCTTTCCAATTCATTAGGGGAAAGGATGTCGATGTCATTCCAATCACAATCCCTCTTCACGACAGGAATGCTAGCAAGACGTATGGAAGAAGGTTATCTGTGAACATGCCAGAATCTGTCATTTTTAGGATTAATGGGTTCTTTTTGGACTTGAAGATCTAATTAGGAGTCAAGTTGGAGAGGAATAATGGTATTAATGGTAGGAGGTTTGGATTCAACATCAACCTCCTTCATTTTGTTCTTCTTAAGGCTTCCACTGAAGAGAAGATCAGAGTTTTCGATGACAACAGTGTTCGAAGATATGATGATGGTAAGAAATTTGAGCAGTAAGATTGTACTGAGAAAGAGGAATTTTGCAGCAGGGTTCTAAGGAGATTCAAAGAAGAAGAAGGATTTGTAAAAGTGAAGGGTAAAAGTGATTAGTAGTGAAGAGGTCTATAGACGGCAAAAATCGTGGTCATGATTACCTAAAAAATAAGCAGAAATATTTGCAGAATCATGGAATAACATGTGTTCGGGTCATTAAATGCGAGAAAACATGTGTCCTTTCAAGTGTCATAAACCGTTCGGAAACTTTCCCGCCAAGAAACTAGGTCTTATCTACTTCCCGGTAACACGAAGTTGAGTCACCCGAAAGTAGGGGGACTATCTGTATGTGGTAAAATTGATTAGTGACATCTGGAAAAATGACAAGGTGACATGTGGAACTGAAGACAGGTAGGATGGGAGTCAACAAATAGTTGGCACCAGATACAAGCATGAGATCGATGCTCAGTGAGTTTCGAAGGCATGGGAACCAAATACAAAGATTTGAAAGAAAGACATCGGTTGAAAAAGACAGCATTCAATGATAATGCGTTACAAAGAATCATTGTATTAATAACCAACCGTTATGTAGCCATCAACGATAATTTTATTCTCATTCAAGAGGAGCTTGATTTGGAGATCTTGTCTCCCTAAATAGAGCTATAAATAGGAGAATTAGTATCCATTATAGGATACGAAACATTCTGTATACAAAAGCTAAAATCAACTCGCATTCTATAATACTACTTTTTTACTTTGTTCTTAATATTGTTCTTGTTTCTGCTATCGGAGAAGCTAAATTCCTAGACATGCTCGTATTTCCTTTAAGTTTATTTTATAATCTTATTTTTCTTCTTATTTATTTCATATTTATGGATCAAATTAATTCACGTGACTATAAACCACGTTACAAATTCAATTGTACCATTTTACCGGTAAACAAATGTCATCACAAGCTTTCTTCATATATCCATTAGGAATTTTAATGAACATTTATGTACATAGTCTATATAATTGGCTTAATCCTAGAATACAAGCAATATACATATATCTTTCTCTATTGCCAAAAAACTCTTGCATAATTTTTCTTTCTTACAAATCTCTCACGTAATTCAATTTATCGGTTATTGTAATGACCTGATCGGTCATTTTGAGCTCCAGTGCATCGTTCGGCTGTTTCAGACCTTGAGTAGCTTCACTTCGGGTATTATGACTTGTACGTGTGGTCGAAATTGAATTTTGGGAAGTTCAGAGTTGATTTGGAAAGAAAAGTCTAATTTCGGAAGCTTTAAGTTGGAAGAATTGACTAAGGTTGATTTTTGAGTAAATAATTTCGAAATCGGAATTGAAGGTTCTAACAGGTTCGTATGATGATTTTTCTCTTAGGAAAGTGTACGGATGTCGATTTGGAGGTTCGTAGGTCATTTCGGAGTCAATGAGCGAAAGTTGGAAATTAGATGATTTTGGGAAGTTTAACCGGGAGTGGACTTTTTGATATCGGAGTAGGATTCCAATTCTTAAAGTGGGAGTAGGTCCGTAATGTCAATTATGACTTGTGTGCAAAATTTGAGGTCAATCGGACTTGGTTTGATAGGTTTCAGCGTCGAATGTAGAAGTTTGAAGTTTTAAAGTTCATTAAGATTGAATTGGGGTGCGATTCGAGCTTTTAGTGTTGTTTGATGTGATTTGAAGGCTCGACTAAGTTCGTATTTGTATTTTGGGATGTGTTGGTATATTTGGTTAAGGTTCCGAGGGCCTCGGGTGAATTCCAGATGGTTAACGAATTGATTGTTTTGGACTTAAGAAATGCTGAAGCTGGGCAGCAGCTGGTGTGATCGCTTCTACGATGTCTTGGTCGCAGAAGCAACATCACAGAAGCGAGGTCGAGCTTGCATAATAAAAATGGGAAGGGAAAAGGCAGTGGTCGCAGGTGCAAAGATATTCCCGCACCTGCGGAATTGAAGAAGCGAGAATTAAAGACGCGAAAGCGGCTGGTCCGCAGATGCGCGATTGGCTATCACAGAAGCACCTGCTCAGAAGAAAGAATGCTTCCGCAGATGCGAGGACTCAGTTGGGCAGTGTACTCCGCAAATGCGCATTTTTGCGAGGCCGCAGATGCGCAAATATGCCCGCAGAAGCGGAAACTGGGCAGAACATAAGGGGATCGAACTTGGTCATTTCGTCATTTTTATTTGGGAACTTTGGAGCTCGGTTCTTGGGGGATTTTGAGTTTTTATCATGTAACACAAGGTAAGTAATTTCCCACTTGTTGTGAGCTTAATGTAAAGTTTATATGTGGATTTAAGGAGGAAACATTTAGGAAGTGGGATTTTGGTAGAAGACCTAGAATTTATAATTTTGGATTTTGACCACGATTTTGGAAATGGAATTAAGAATAAATCACATATTTGAGTTAGTAATGTTATGGGTAAGGTTTATCTTCATCAATTTTCGGAATCTGGGCATGTGGGCCCGAGGGTTGACTTTATCAACTTTTCGAGCGGAGTTGGGAATTGTTCAAATTGATTAATTATAGGTATTAGAGTACATTTTGATTGGTTTACACCTTGTTTGACTAGCTTTGGATCGACAGGCATCAGTTTGAGGTGTTAGAGAGGCTTTGGAGCCGGTTATGGAACTTCGGAGCGAAGTAGGTCTCCTATCTAACCTTGTGAGGGGAAAACTACCCCTAGGTGATATTTATTATTATGTGCAACTAGTTGTGGGCGCTACGTACGCACGAGGTGACGAGAGTGCGTACGTAGCTAAAGCATGTTTATGTCCTAGGTAAACTTAGGATCTTATCATGAAATGTTTGAATTTCTTGAACTCACTCTGCTGGCTTAATTAATTGAAGTTATAACCGAAATCGATTTAGAAATAAATATACGCATACTAGGCCAAGCCTTAATACTTTGAGTTTTGGGCGAGGTATTAGAGAAATAGTAAAGATTATATTCATTTTATGCCCATGTGTTGTATTGTAAACACGAGTCTCGTAATTCGGTAACTTCCTTCATTTTCTTGTGAAGCGGGCCGGACGCCTCGGCAGTATATAGATGCATCTATAGTTCGTGCCGCACGACCGTTGGAATTGTACACATTATTCTGAATCGGGCCGAACGACCTCGGCAGAATCGTGCGTTATATCGCTAGTAGTTTGAATATTCACGAGATAAACTTTCTACTAATGCCCGACATTTTATATGGTATTCCTTACTTATTTGATCATGACACTTGACATTTTTCAGATCTGTTAAGGTAGAATACAAGATTTAGAAATTTATGCTTTGAAAGAAGAAATTGGAAGCTTATGTAACTTACAGATTTACCCCATCATTGTCGTATGCCTCATATTTGCTTATGTTATTATTATATTACTTTATTGGACCTTTAGTAAGTGTCAATGTTGACCCCTCGTCACTACTTCTCCGGGGTTAGGCTAGATACTTACTGAGTACGCCTTGATTTACGTACTCATGTTGCACTTCTGCACTAATAGTGCAGGATCTGACAGGCTCATTGATGATCACCTTAGAGCGTAGGTGCACCTGTTAAGGAGACTTCATGTGAGATACAATTCAGGCTACGCATCGCAGCCCACCGAGTCTCTATTGTACTATTTATTTTATTTTGTCTTATTACATTCGGGACAAGTATTGTATTATTATTTTACTCCTTAGAAAATGCTCATGCACTTGTGATACCGGGTTTTGGGGGTTCCCACGGGTTGTTCGTTATTGTAGTTGTGTAAATTCTAATTCATATGATTTAATTAAGGAAAATTATGATTTGAAAATACAAGAATGGGTAATTAAGTTTATCAATCACCTTTGGCTTGCCTGATGGCGACGTTAGGTACCATCACGACCTTTAATGGATTTTAGGTCGTGACAGCTTGGTATCAGAGTGTTAGGTTCACTTAGGTCTCACGAGTCATGAGCAAGTCTTGTAGAGTCTTTGGAATCGATACAGAGACGTCTGTACTTATCTTCAAGAGGCTACAGGGCTAATAGGAGCACTTCCCTTCTTAATTTTCTCATCGTGCAGTTTGATTCCATTGAGGCTTGTGCCTTTGCTTCCGTCCTACTCAATCTTATGCGATGTAAAATGCTTGTTGTCAGTTGGACGTCGAGCAGTGGTATTGATACTGCGGACGTGGTGTAGGATGTTTTTCCCTACGTGTTCGGTTAGGCTATTACCGTCGCCTTGCGGAAGGGTGTTCTGTCTTTTCAATTCAGTTTCAATTCAGTTTCGGTACTTCCTATGGTTTTTAGGCTATGCACAGATTGCTAGAATGTTCATGTGTTGTTATCGGACAGTATTGGTGTAATGGTAGGGTGTTTGTTTATGTGTCGAGGCAGTGAATGACTTGAAAAGAGGATTTCTCAGTGCATGATTTAGAGGTTCAGCATTTAATTCCAGCAGAGGAAAGGAATTCAAACTATGGATGTTCAGGCTTTGGTTGATGGAGTAACAAGACTTGAGATTTTCGAGCGTGGTGGAATTTTCGTTGTGATGCAGTGTCGTCGTCCTTGTTTGAACGCATTACGGTTCACCAGCGTTATGGTATTCTTTGATTTTGCTTTCGGGGCAGGGTGTTGTGAAATGGTACATGGGAAGCGTCTTTCAGAGATAGAGGGTACAATGGTTTCAGAATAGAATGAGTGTTTCTAATATTGATGGCTCGAGAAAGATGATCTTCGAAGAGGCTTAGAGTCGGTAACAATTTATTGGTTCAGGTGCTACAGAGATGGAGTTTTTATTTGATGCAACATTTGAGCAGCGAAGTATGAGGATGGACATGGCGGGAAGTGTTTCGCGGTGGTTGAAGTACTAGCATGTCAAGTATGAAAAGCAGAGGTTGAGAAGTTCCTTAAAGGAGATGGTTCAACCGAAGTAAGTGTGGCAGATTAGCATATATGGTAGGATAGCCTCATGCCTTGAGAAGTGTAAAACAGTTTGGGAATCGTGATGGAAGGTGATTTGGTATACAAATTTTATTTGGAATGATGGTTACTGTACGAACAAAGATTGAATATGGCAAAAAGGAGTTACTTGAAATGAAGAGGGTTTTTGATGCAATATGATTTGAATTTGAAAGGTATTGTTGAACTTTCAGTTGATGTAAATGGGGAAGGAACAGACTTATACGGCTGGTGGATAAGCACGAGCTTGGGAGGGTTTACTAATTTTGTGGTAGTTGTACTAGTGCAGCGTCGTCAGGAGATGTCGGTATGGAATTCCACAGGTGGTCTATCTCCTGTGGACAGGTCATCGGTTATGTGATTTGATGAAGTTTCTACGAAGAGCTCTACTTACTACGAAGTGGAAGGTCTAGTATACGATTGTGGCTGATGATTCAGGATGTTCATGAAAACTTCAATAAGAAACTACAAGAAATTTGGTGGGTTAATGATATGGGATAATGGTAATTGAGGAGGAGGAATCGTTGTGAGATCTACATTATGTGATAGTAGCTTAAAGCTAAGTGAGGGAGCCCCACTATCTACAATTGGATCGTGTGGTTGGCTGCTAGTGCGATTTCTAGTTATCGATACGTTACTGGATTAGTTATGACTAGGAAAAAGGAAATGTCAGGAGTAATTTGAACAAGGAACTCAATGAATGTATGTTATACTTCGCCTTATCGATTGAGGTGTAGGATTTGGGAAGACTCAGAGTTTATGCTTCTTGTGGATGTAATGCACAAGGAAAGAATCCAACTGGTTGCTTCTTTTAGAGGGTGTCCATGTGCTCGCAAAGCGTTGGAGTTTGGTTATGTTCGGGATCAGGTCAGAATGGGTGACTCTCAACAACGGTCCTAGTAAGTTCAAGAATTAAAGTGCAGTGCCTAAGAATTTCGAGTTCGTTGTGTGGTTAAGGACCAAGTTTTCGCAGTAGATTGTGAACGAAACTTGGAATGTTCTATGTCATCATCGGTTATGCGGTGCAGTATTGGAGTAAAGGAAGAAATAGCTCCAGATTCGCGAAAGGTCTTTCAAAATAGGCGTACCAATTAGAGATGCTATTGTGTGCTTGAGAAGGGTATGAGATGGTTCATGGGTATTGAGACGATGTGGTCTCGCGATTCGAGTCACTCGGGATGAGTGCGGATTGAGTTTGTTATGTTGTGAATAGAGCTATTATATTTCTAAGTCAGGTCAAGGGTAAATTGAAAGAAGTTGGGTCAGTTAATAATGGTTGAATCGGCATGATTGTGGCAATGATCAGTTCTTTCGGTGTGTGAAGTTATACATGTGGTTTGTGGTTGTACGTGCAGGCTTGACAACCACCACAACTCGATTGATTTGGGGGTATTTGATTCAAATGGACTTGTGGTGTAAATGGATTCCGGAAGAGTCATGGTGGTTTAGATCACGACTTGAGGTTTGTATTTCCTGTGGTTTGGGAATTTAGTTGCGTGTTGCATTGGTTCATCTGAAATAAGCTAAGTGAAAGGTTTCTAGCCAATGAAGTGTTTATTCTACTGGTAATTCAGGGGTTATGACGAATTCTTGTATTCTCGCGTAGCGGTGTGATAGGTGCAGTGAGCGGCATGGGAATTGGAAGTTGAGGATCGAGATTGTGGTTTGGTGTCGACAAGAATGTCACAAGCTCGGATGAGCAAGGGTGAATTCAGATGTTCAGAGTAAGATGGTATTTTCTTTAGTGTCACTTGAGAATGATGTTCTGTGGAAGAGGCATTATGTATTGATTTACGGATTGTGATTTTCCTTACAGAATTAGTAAGGTTGGTGGTATGGATGTGCGAACTTTGCTACCTGAGCGGAAGGTCATGGGAGCGTACCCCACGGGGAGATTTGTATAAGTGTGGCATGTTAGTCACTTGATTGTTAAAGATTAAGACCAAGTATGGAGGTTATGGTAATATCGCAAATGCAAGAGTTTATGCCTGAGAGGCGTCCTATTCCTTGGGTTGTAGACCGTGTGAGTTATTTCAGATTTGGCGGTTGTTCTTATGTGTCATGAATAGGGCCATTGTGGATCTTTGGAAAGTTATTATCCCAGTATGGTATGATCAAAATCGATGTGAGGTCCTTTGGTGGGTCTAATGTAAGTGTGTGCTCTACGTCAGGTCGGATGTGTTCGTTCGTCATAACATTGTCTACGGAGGATTCGTAGGGCATGGGATGTTATTCCCGTCATCAGCTATTCCATGTAAATCTCTATTGTGCCATGTGGGTTGTGAGACGGCTTTATTATTCACACATGTGTTGAGGTCCCGTGTAGCTTATGGTGTTATGTGAGCAGGTGACTTTCGAGATGCAGGTCATTATTGCAACTTAGTTGTACTTGGATTTCGTAGCGTATGGCGCTATCCGTCTCCCCAGGATGTGTCTTATGCGCTTGGCATGCTTGTGGTCGATATTCGGGCATTTCGTAAATATAAGCGTTACGGCTTGATGTGTGTATTTTCTTATTAATTGCTATGTGCGGATTGGGTGGCACATCGCCACAGGTATATTATTTGGATGGGGTGGCATGCCACCACGGACATTGTCATGTTGGGATCGGGTTGCATACCGCAACAGTGTCATGTTAGATCGGGTTGTACGCCGCAACAACGAGATGTTGAGCATAATTCCTTACACTTATTTTGTGTGTCTTGTTTTTCATCCCTGAGATAGGTTCACAGCATCTATTCGGCCGTGTCATTCCTTACGTGGGCTGGGTAGTCCTTCTCTAGAGGTCGTTCTTCCTTATGTATCACATTCGAGTTTGTAGCTTATTGGCGCGGTGTGGGCGTCATATAAGATTTTGGCAGTGTTTGAGGTGGCTCATTGCCAGAGTAGTTTGTACTGTGTGAGACAAGATTATTGGACCTGAAATTAGTGCAATCAGATTTATATAAGGTACATTAAAGATGAAATATTGTTATTCAGTTCAGAATGAGGTAATGGTTCTTGTCATGAGGAGAGACTCCATGAAATAATGATTCAGCAAATGGTTATGAGTTTCTACACGTCTTTTTTGTCATGGCAGTATTGCAAAATTTGGAACAGGATTTATATGCGTTATGAGATGTATTCCAGGCACCGAATTTGTGAAATTATAGCTATTGTGGTCGAATGATGTTATTATGGGCAATAGACTTATGTGGTGCATGGTGTGATTTCAGCATAGGTGCATGATCATGTTTTGGTACAGTGTGCGGTGACTGGTACGGTGTTCGTATGTTAGAATCAGGTCTTGTAGAGAAATTCGGAAGTTCGAACTTGGTTCTAAAGCTTGTTAGCTAAGGTTATAGGGAAGATTTTCAGTCTGGCTCGAGCTAATGTGTTCAACTGAAATGTGGTGGCACAGGTAGGTGCACGAGGTGTTAAACAGTAATTTTGGACAACTCCGGAGCAATCCCTAGCACGTTCGAGGACAATTGTATGTTTAAGTAGGGGAGAATGTAACGACCCGATCGGTCGTTTTGAGCTCCAGCGCGTCGTTTGGCGGTTTGAGGCCTTGAGTAGCTTTACTTTGGGTATTATGACTTGTACATGTGGTCAGAATTGAATTTTGGGAAGTTCGGAGTTGATTTGGAAAGAAAATTCTAATTTCGGAAGCTTTAAGTTGGAAGAATTGACTAAGGTCGACTTTTGAGTAAACGACTTCGGAATCGGAATAGAAGGTTCCAACAGGTTCGTATGATGATTTTGGTCTTAGGAGCGGGAGGTCCGTAGGTCATTTCGACGTCAATTAGCGAAAGTTGTAAATTGGATGATTTTGGGAAGATTGAACGGGAGTGGACTTTTTGATTCTGATTCCGAAAGTGGGAGTAGGTCTGTAATGTCAATTATGACTTATTTGCAAAAATTGAGGTTAATCGGACTTGATTTGATAGGTTTCGATGTCGAATGTAGAAGTTTGAAATTCTAAAGTTCATTAAGCTTGAATTGGGGTGTGATTCTTGGTTTTAGCATTGTTTGATGTCATTTGAAGGCTCGAATAAGTTCGTATTGTATTTTGGGACGTGTTGGTATATTTGGTTAAGGTCCCGAGGGCCTCGGGTGAATTTCGGATGGTTAACGGATTTATTTTTTTGGGACTTAAGAAATGCTGAAGTTAGGCAGCAGCTGGTGTGATCGCTCTGCGATGTCTTGGTCGCAGAAGCGACATCGCAGAAGTGAGGTCGAGCTCGCAGAAACGAAATAGGAAGGGAAAAGGCAGTGGTCACAGGTGCGAAGATATTCCCGCACCCGCGGAATCGTAGAAGCGAGAAATGAAGACGTAGAAGCGGCTGGTCCACAGATGTGCGATTAGCCATCACAGAAGCGCATGCGCAGAAGCGAAAATGCTTCCGCAGATGCGAGGTCTCAGCTGGGCAATGTACTCCATAGATGCGCATATTGGCTCGCAAAAGCAAGGCCGCATATGCGCAAATATGCTCGCAGAAGCAGAAACTGGGCAGAACATAAGGTGATCGAACTTGGTCATTTCGTCATTTTCATTTGGGATTTTTGGAGCTCGGTTCTTGGGCGATTTTGAGGAGTTTTCATCATATAACACAAGGTAAGTAATTTTTCACTTGTTGTGAGCTTAATGTAAGGTTTATATATGGATTTATGGAGGAAAGAATTAAGAAGTGGGATTTTGGTAGAAGACCTAGAATTTATAATTTTGGTTTTTGATCACGATTTTGGAAATTGAATTAAGAATAAATTACATATTTGATTTAGTAATTTTATGGGTAAGGTTTATCTTCAACAAAATTCGAAATTCGGGCACGTGGTCCCAAGGGTTGACTTTATCGACTTTTCGAGAGGAGTTGGAAATTGTTTAAATTGATTAATTATGAATATTAGAGTACATTTTGATTGGTTTGCACCTTGTTTGACTAGCTTTGGATCGACGGGTATCGGTTTGAGGTGGTAGAGAGGCTTTAGAGTCGGTTATGGAACTTCAGAGCGAGGTAAGTCTCCTGTCTAATCTTGTGAAGGGAAAACTACCCCTAGGTGATATTTATTGTTATGTGCAACTAGTTGTGGGTGCTACATACGCACAAGGTGACGAGAGTGCGTACGTAGCTAAAGCATATTTATGTCCGGGTAGACTTAGGATCTTATCATGAAATATTTGAATTTCTTGAACTCACTCTGTTGGCCTAATTAATTGAAGTTATAACTGAAATCGATTTAGAAATAAATATACGCACACTAGGCCAAGCCTTAACACTTTGAGTTTTGGGCGAGTTATTAGAGAAATGGTAAAAATTATATTTATTTTATGCCTATGTGCTGTATTGTAAACACATGTCTCGTAATTCGGTAACTTTCTTCATTTTCTTGTGGAGCGGGCCAGACGCATCGGCAGTATATAAATGCATCTATAGTTCGTGCCGCACGACCCTCGGCAAAAGACCTCGGCAGAATCGTGTGTTATATCGCTAGTAGTTGGAATATTCACGAGCTAAACTTTCCACTAATGCCCGATATTTTATATGGTATTCTTTACGTATTTGATAATGACACTTGATATTTTTTCGAGTTGCTAAGGTAGAATACAAGATTTAGAAATTTATGCTTTGAAGGAAGAAATTGAAAATTATGTAACTTACAGATTTACTCCATTATTGTCGTATGCCTCATATTTGCTTATGTTTTATTATATTGCTTTATTGGACCTTTAGTAAGTGTCGATGTCGACCCTTCGTCACTACTTCTCCGGGGTTAAGCTAGATACTTACTGAGTACGCGTTGATTTACGTACTCATGTTATACTTCTGCATTAATTGTGCAGGGCCTGATAGGTTCATTGATGATCACCTTGGCGTGTAGGCGCACCTGTTAAGGAGACTTCACGTGAGCTGCATTTCAGGCTACGCATCGCAGGCCACCGGGTCTCCATTGTACTATTTATTTTATTCTGTCTTATTACATTCGGGATAGGTGTTGTATTATTATTGTACTCCTTAGAAAATGCCCGTGCACTTGTGACACCGGATTTTGGGGGTTCCTACTGGTTGTTCGTTGTGTAATTTCTAATTCATACGATTTAATTAAAGGAAAATT
The DNA here is from genome assembly GCA_000715115.1 of Nicotiana otophora. Classification (NCBI taxonomy): domain Eukaryota; kingdom Viridiplantae; phylum Streptophyta; class Magnoliopsida; order Solanales; family Solanaceae; genus Nicotiana; species Nicotiana otophora. The sequence continues at coordinate 2,507 of AWOL01S0124260.1, read as the reverse complement.
ATGATTTCAAAACACAATAATGGGTAATTAAGTTGATCAATTACTGTTGGCTTGCATGACGGCGATGTTAGGCGTCATCACGATCTTTAGTGGATTTTAGGTCATTATAAAAATTCCTTGTATTGTCGCTTTATATACCTAACTAGTTCCGGACACGTGCGTTGCACGTGGAACCCTATGTTAATTTATTTAAAATTTTAAGAAAATGACATGCATCTATAAAGAGAAAAAAAAGTTTTTTAAAAAAAGAGTTAATGCATTACATATATAGCGAGAAACACTGGAATGAGTATATTTGTCACATAATTAGTACTGAAATTTTTATCTTGAAATTGAAATATACTTCCAATAAGATTGTAAAATCATAAACCAACTGCAAAAACTGGATTCGCTAAAAGATTTTCAAATTTTTATTTTATATATACTGAGCAAATGAAAATTTCTAAGATCAAACAAATATCATTTATAACCACCATAAGATAATATAAAAAATGCCATTTTCTTTTGAACTGCTACTTGTTAGGGAAAATGCCCTGAAAGTTATTATATATTTACATGGCGAGTCAAGTATGTAATTTGTGCATAACTTGTATAAGTACAACAATTGGTTTTTGAGGAGTAAATTTGGCTCATTCCCTTGCGAGGTAATTGAAAGAGATTGTAGAGGGAATTTCTTTTAAATGCTACCAGCCTACCACCAAAAAAATAAATTTTAATGCTACAACACTCATTTCCATATTAAGTCCATACATAAGATACCGTGCAGATACATGGTTGTTATTGGTCTTGATAGCCATAGGCAGAGCCAGGATTGCAAGCATATAGTTTGAAATTCTAATTTTTGTAAGTTATTAGATCAAATATAGAGTTTGAAAGCTACTTGGTTTGGCCAAACTCGTTCCCGACACTCTAGCTTTGTCCCTGTTGATAGCACTCTTTTTGACATACTTCTTGATCTTTGAAAGAACCAGCATGCAGAAACAATATATATCAACTGTTAAAAAGAAAGAGAATACTCGACAATATTTTATGACAGTTTGGGATTGAGCCTTATTTGTTGTTGTTGTACATGTGTGGATGAAGCATGATATTATAAACTATAGAGACAGGAAGTAGGCGAAGAGTACCACAAATAAAATATCAAATAATATAATCATTGAACTTTTAAGAAATACTAAAATGTTCCATCAAAAGAAAACGAAAGATATATCAATATGGTCTTTATATAAATTTGAATGCACAACTAACTAATAAGTACAATATTCAAATTCAAAAGCTAAGATACTATTCCATATGCTAACATAATAAAACACGCTTAAACTTTCACAACAGTGATATAAATAGTTTAATGCCTTAAAATTAGTGATGTGCTAGACTTCTAAAGCTGTTTATATAAGAAATTAAGAAGAGTAATTTGAAGAATTGAGAAAGATCTGCTAGAAATACTCCTTGACGTCGTCAGAGCCAATAATACTGGAGAAGCAGAGTTGATGGAAATAGAACATTTTCTTGCCTTTATATATATCCTTCTTTTCGGTTGGATGGTGTTGCTTGAACTTTCCCAAGCGTTTTTTTTATTGAATTAGTCTACAATAAATAATTCATTGTGCCTCTTCAAATATTCTAACTTTTTCTACAGAAACGAAGCGGTTGGCTAATGCAAGTGTGGTTAATTAATGTGTTGACATATGAAAGGAATGATATTTATTCATTTATTGAATTATGGGTACTTGTAACGGAACGAATATTTATTTTCTTTTATACAAAAATATTGAAAGTGTTCAAATGAAGGACGAAACGTGGAATTGTAACGGAAGAAATATGTTTTTTTGTAATACAAAAATATTGAAAGTGTTCAAATGAAGGACGAAACGTGGAATTGTAACGGAAGAAATATGTTTTTTTGTAATACAAAAATATTGAAAGTGTTCAAATGAAGGACGAAACGTGGAATTGTAACGGAAGAAATATGTTTTTTTGTAATACAAAAATATTGAAACTGTTTTATTGAAGGACAAAATGTGGGTATTTTCGTAATTCAAGTTTAGAGATAGAGGCTTTCCACTTTTAGTATAATATGATTAATATCGATATTCATAAAAGAAGGGAAACATGCAGATCAATAGGACAACGACATTATCTGTTCTCTTCATTTTGAAATGGTCCAATGAATATGTTAGCTTGATCAGATGAAGTTAATTTACAGATAAAGAAAGCTCCAGGTTAAGAGAACTCGTACGTACTACTACATATAGTANGTGGAATTGTAACGGAAGAAATATGTTTTTTTGTAATACAAAAATATTGAAACTGTTCTATTGAAGGACAAAATGTGGGTATTTTCGTAATTCAAGTTTAGAGATAGAAGCTTCCCACTTTTAGTATAATATGATTAATATCGATATTCATAAAGAAGGGAAACATGCAGATCAATAGGACAACGTCATTATCTGTTCTCTTCATTTTGAAATGGTCCAATGAATATGTTAGCTTGATCAGATGAAGTT
>AWOL01S0124231.1:17881-31371 GCA_000715115.1 Nicotiana otophora | reverse complement strand
TTGGTGCTCGGCAAGTATGGCCCGGGTGCTAGTCATGACCCTCCAGTTGGGTCGTGACAACTTCGAGTTCGAGCAATCAGTCACTCGACTACTAAGTCTACGGGCTACCTTATTTTGAGTTCGAGCAATCACTCACTCGACCAATAAAGCCTAACGGCTACCTTACTTCGAGTTCGAGCAGCCACTCACTTGACCTTCAAGCCTAAGGGCTAACAATTACTTCGAGTTCGAGCAATCACTCACTCGACCACTAAGCCTACTGTCTAATATTACTTTGAGTTCAAGAAATCACTCACTCGACTACTAAACCTACGGGCTACCTTATTTCGAATTCGAGCAATCACTCACTCGAACAATAAAGCCTAAGGGATATCTTACTTCGAGTTCAAGCAATCACTCACTCGACCTCTAAGCCTACGGGCTATATTACTTCGAGTTCGAGCAATTACTCATTCGACCACTAAGCTTATGGGCTATATTACTTCAAGATTGAGCAATCACTTACCTGACCACTAAGCCTATGGGCTACCTTACATCGAGTCCGAGCAAGCACTCACTCGGTTACAAAAACCACAAGGTCCAAATTCGATCAAATTGCCTAAAGCCTCAAACTTATGAAAACTTTCATAAGGCATGAATGAAACAAAATCTTCACATAACAGAGAATAAAACAGAGACAAGTCGGGAAAAGAAAAGATCTTTATATATATATATATATATATACAAGAGTGTTTACAATGTCTGAACAGGACCCTACATAAAAAACCAAAATGGAAACTAAGGGCTAAGTTTCCTGGTTATCTCCGGGGGCAGTCTCTTCTCCATCGGGATCCTCCCCGCTCTCGAACCCACTCTTGATCCCATCATCATCATCATCATCATCAGAAGCCAAGGCTCCAGCATCGGCTTCAAGCTCTTTAGCCCTTTTTCTCTCTTCGGCAAGGTTGAAACCTCGAGCATGGATCTTCTCGAGGATCTCCCTCCGAGATTGGCATCGGGAGAGTTCAACGATCCACTGTGCTCGAGTTTGAGCGGTCTCGACTGCCTCTCTCATTTAAACCTGAGCAGCTTCAGCATCGTTCCGATAGACGGCCACAAATACATCTGTATCGGCCTTTGCTTTTTTCGCTTCAGATTTGGCCTTGGCAAGTTCGAAAGCCAACCGAGTCTCGAGCTCCTCTATTTTCTTTACTTCAACCGAGCTCCTTTCCTTTATGCCTTGATGTTGACTTTCGGCCGATAATAATTGGGCTCGAGCAGTTTTCTTTTCTGCAGCAAGGCGATACATGCCATCATTCCACCCCAAGGTCTCCGCCCTTATTGTATCGACCTCCTCACGAAGCAGCCCGATCACCTCAAGCTTCTGCTGCAACTGTGAGATCAAACTATTAGCCACCGCTCTAGAATCAAGCCCATGTGTTTTTCAGATTATCATTACCTGCTCAGTCAGGTCGGTCTGGTCTTGATGAGCCTTGGCCAACTCAGCTCGGAGCTCCCTGATTTCCTCTTCCCTTTGCCCGCATAGGATTTAAAGGCGTTTCTCTCTTCGGTGACCCTTCGGAGGTCGGCCTCATACCGACTCAGCTCAGCTTGAGATCGAGAACATGCTTCTCGATGAACCACTAAGGCCTATGAAGAAAGAATAAAAGAAGTTAGAAAAGAAAAACAAACATAAAGGTGGTACCAACGAAGGGAATTAAAGCTTACCCGATTCAGAGCTTGTTGCACTTTGTAGAAAAGGCCCGACACAACACTAGGGCCAGCAACATCCTCTACACTAGAAAACAAATCATGGAAGGGGTCCTTTTCTTCATGAGATCGGCCTGCCTCAAGGGTCCCCAAAGCTTGGGCTTCCCGAATTGCCCCTTCGGAAAAAGCAGGGAGAGTAGGCGAGTCTCCGATTACTATTGTCCCAAGCGAGTCACTTAGGGCGTTCTCCTCAATTCGGAGAGCTTCAGGATCGGCCCCTTCGGATAAACCCACCGTTTGTTGGCTTCGGTGGGAGGCATTCTCGACCTTCATCAACTCGGGGACTTTGCCCGAATCCTTCTCCGATATACCCTCAGTTCGAGGCGGAGACGCATAAACCACCATCGATCCAGCTGCTTTTGTGGCATCAATGGTTTTCTTCACTCGGGCCACCAGTATGGACCCATCATTTTCTTCTTCTTCTTCTTCTTCATCCCTTAGATGCCAAACTGATTCTTTGGTCAAAGGGATGGTATTCTTCCTCGTCTTACGAGCCGTCCTCATCTTAGATTGTGGATCCTCGGAAGTAGAGGCCCTTTTTCTCATATAGTCCTTCGCCGGTTTTGGGACCGGGGCCGGCGCCTCTTCATCACCAGACGGGGGCCTCAAAACCACATCTTTTCCTAGGCCTACACATAAGAAAATTGGTTAAGTATATGGAAAACATTTCATTTGAACTATCAAAGACATGAGAAAGAAGCTTACCATGATTTTTGGCCTCCCATCGGCACTTTGACAAATCACGCCACGAGCGCTCGACGTACGTAGAGGTCGAAGCCAGGTCCTGTACCCAGTTCTTAAGATTAGGAACTGCACCGGGCATCCAAAGAACCGCTACATCGCAAAAAGGGATATCGGTGAGAGAAAAGAAGGGGCAAAATAATAAGAGATAACAACAGAATTACACTTACGCTTCATGTTCCATTTCTCGGCCGGAATTATGTCTGAAGTCTTCACTAGAACGAACCTTCCCATCCAGCCTCGATCCTTGTCCTCGTCTATGCTCGAGAACAACACCTTGGTAGCCTGGTGCTGGAGTTTTATTAACCCGCCTCGAAAGAGGTGGGGGCTGTACAATCTGATAAGGTGGTCGAGGGTGAAAGGCATCTCCTCTATTTTGTTCAAAAAGAAGCGAATCAGAATAATGATCCACCAAAAAGAAGGACAGATTTGGCCTAGTGTTATTTGGTATTGACGGTAAAAATCGATGACAACAGGGTGGAGGGGGCTAAGGTGAAAGGGTAAATATGCACACTAAAAAACCCTTTCACATGAGTAGTAATATCTTTCTAGGGAACCGGGATTACCACTTCTTTGTTCTCCCAGTTGCAATCTTTCCTTATCTGTTCAAGATGCCCCTCGGTTATCGAGCACATATACCTTAATACTGGCTCGTATCGACCGGGAGCCAACGAGCCTTTGTCGATCTTAAATTCGAAGGTAAGAACAGATGCCCCGAGAACACACTCGTCGGGCCGTGGCTCCACCGATGTTTTATCGGCAACAGGCTATGAAAAAGAAGCTTTTTTTCTTTTTGAGGAACTGGTTTTGATGTTTTTTCCATTCTGGATTTAAAGATTGAAAATAGAAGGAGATGACAAAGGTTTTTAAAGAAATATTTTGCAGTGAAAATTACAGAAGAAGGATTTTGCAATGAAAATCACAGAAGAAAGATTTTGCAGTGAAAATCACAGATTTACAGATGAACTCAGAAGGTGCGAGAAAGAACTTGGAAAATTTAGAGATTGAAGATGTAAAAGGGATAAATGGTAGAAATAAGGGGGTATTTATAGATTGAGCAATGGCGATTCAATATCAGCGGTGGCCAACCACCGTCTGACACACATTAAATGCCTTGGTAAACTAAACCGACGGGACAGTTATCACGTACGTCATGGTCGGGCTCAATGCAAATGTCAGTGTACATCTAATAGTACCGTTGAAAAATTACGTCGTTTCTCGCCACATCCTTCCCAAGAAATGAAGGGACTATCTGTATACGGTCAAAATCAATCTTGGCATTTGTACAACTGATCGAGATGGGAACATAATGGACCGAAGAGAGTCTTCATAATATCGAGATGAGATCTAAAGAAGGCACAAACGAGCTTTGAGTTTCAGGGACAAGTCAAATAATAAGCTCGAAGTCATTATCGAGCTTGAGTCCAAATCGAATTATGATGAAAAGTGATGGAATCGAGATTAAGGGCCAGGGCCAACCAATACCAACCCCGAGTCAATATCAGGCCCCGAGTCAATATCGAGCTCGAACACACATTGAGCTCTAAACCTGGAAACTGATCGATACCAAGTCCGATCAGGATCAAGCCAAGAGACAAGAGCCGTTACAATCGCACTAAGAGAGGGAATCTCGTCGAAAATTAGGGAAAAGCTAATTTATCATGGATTCCCCACTATGTATTTTTAATTATATCCAAAATAGGATCCCTCCACTATAAGAGGGATGTCTATTATTCCCGTAGGGGGCATCCATCAAGTGATTAATATACTGTAACTCAAATATTGTCGATACATTCCCATATTAAGAGATTATCCTTATTGAGCTTCATACATAATTTCATCTTGCTTGTTCATAAATCATCCTCCCTTCCACTTAGTTTGTATCTTTTCTTTATAGTCAATATTCGATTTTTCTACTTACTCTTACGATTTGTGTCAAGTTATACCACATACCCTTAGAACTACGTACAAATTCAACTCATCCGTTTTTCGGGTAAACAGGTTGATTTTGGATTGATTTGACTGAAAAAACTTGAAAACACCATTATTTTATTTTGTTGAGCTTGATTTTTGGAGAAGGCAAAGTAGGTATATTGGTTATTGAAGGGTTGTGTTGAATATAGCCATTGCAAATTATTAGGATTGATATTAGAATAGAGGATATCAAATTTGGAGTCATTTGGACAAATTTGCATCTTTTTGAAGCAAAAACGTTGGTGAAATTTATCAAAAACTCCTAGTGATTAGCCACAATTCTGAACAATTTATTTTAAAGTTACAATATAATTTGTAGTAAACTCATGGTGATTAGCTTGTACTTGTGGAAAGCCCATCCATTAGAAACTCTCGGTGATCCATCAAAATTTATAAATAATTTGTTCCAAAGTTACCACATAATTTGTACTAAACTCAAGCTGGTGATTCATCAGCACTTATGGCAAACTCATCCATCAGAAACTTCTGATGATTCGCCAGGATATTTTGTTCTAAACTTGTAGGCGATCTACCATAAGTTGTGGCGAGGCAAATCTTTTGGTGATCTTCCGGGAATTGAATTCCAACTTCTGATCCGAAAGATGTTTTTGCACAACTTATTTAAACGTGATCAAAAGTTAAATAACAGTGGTAGAAAAACAGCTTAGATGTGTGAATCTCCCTTAATGTCCTTATAACTTAAACTCTATTAGTAACTCCTTTCATTTATAGATATTCCTCAATTCCTCAACCTCAATCCTAAATAGGGGGCACAATTATTAGAATAACTATGTTAGTTCTTGTATTTTCTAAACTTAAGTGTATCATTTTTCTCTTGCCTCCGTAGCTCTCTCAATTTTAAGCCTTTCTAATGAGAATTTTCCCTTAATGATCTTACTTACTTTCGACCTTTTGATTGCCTTAAAAGCTGTTGTTACGACCGTATTGGATGTCCGTATATTTATTCATATGTATACAACTATATGTTTTGAAACATAAGTCATGACTTTGAGTTTCCTAACTCTTTCATATAAATTGGTTTCTTAATGTTCCTTATACTCTATATATAAACTCAAGTCATTGATAGATAAAGTAATGTTTGTTTACCCGTAAAATGGTACAATTGAATTTATATGTGGTTTATAAACAATCGAATCAATTTGATCCCAAAATGATAAATAAATTAAATAAGAATTTAAGACTTAGCATAGAAATCGAGATAAGACAGCAAATAGCTTGGTTCCGGGAGCAAAGCTTCCAAAGGCAATAGTCACAATATTAATAAGCAAGAAACAAAATGTTATTGAGCTTTAGAATAGTATATAGCATAAGCTTGTAAGAAAATTCGTGTCCCTACAGTGGTTGTTGAACTCACTATTTATAGTTGCACCTAGGGAACAAGGTTCTAGGATCAAGCCCCTCTTAAATGACAATTATGGGGCCATTGAAGAATGTGTAACGGCAGACTATGAATATCATATTCTCTGTAATGTACTATGTACTTAATACTATAGAATATTCTTCATTGAATGTTACCGGGTGGCAGACATTTATTTGTCTTTATAAGCAACACTCCCTTCGGAGACAACCAAGATTGCTGCCTCAGACTTGATTTCCACATGCCTCGCTTTCCACATGTCTCTGGTTCAACGTGTCGCTCTATTATGCGAGAATTTAATATGAACATATTTTACCTTATATAGATAGTCCCCCTGCTTTCTGGTGGCACATCCTTGTATCATTGGGAAGTTGGTGAAGATACCAATACCTTGCTTGGCAGGAAATTCTCTATCCTCCTCTATAACGTTTCTCACGCTTGATTAGACGCACGTCTCTCCGCATTTAATGTCCGAAAATGTGTCATCCTATGATTCAGCATTACTTTCGCTGGTTCTCGAGGTAATCATGGCCACAATTTTAGCCACCTATTCCTTTACTTATAGGCTTCAATCTTCTTCTTTTACTCTTCACAATTTATCAAACTCTCTCAAACTTTCTTTACTCAACTCATTCTTGCTTTCAACTTCCTTTAACCTTCTTCTCCAGAGAAAACCCCTACTTCCTTCTACTAACTATGGCCTCCTCTTCCAAAACCTGTAGTTCTTCAAAGAACAAGGAAATCACTAATGATGTTGCTCCTCCTACGGTAAACACCATTATCCCTGGAAATCTTAATATAGCCAAGGATTTTGAAGAAAAGTTCCCTGCCGCTAACTCCCGCACATGGGGTATTGGCATGTACCCTTCTTCCATTCATCCTTCCAGCATTCCAGATGTGAAGGAAGGCTGTGGTTTCCATGATTTGAACATCATCGCTCTTGATTTGGCGGAGCGAGTAACTTTCCTCAAGAAGGATTTTACATACGTTTACATGTATCCCTTCACTTTGGGTCCATTCTCATTGAGCAGGGGACTTGACCCCGTAATTTTGGAGTTTTGCTACAAGTATCAATTCTTCTTGGCACATGTAAGCCCCTCTATATGGTGGACGGTAGCTTGCCTACAGAGGCTATGCCAAGAGACGGGGGAAGACCTCTCCTTGGCACGTATGATGAATCTTTACTCCCCCAAAATCTTCTGTGGGGGAGTGATAAACTTCAGCAAATGTGGTCAACCATGCTATGCTTACCAGCATGGACGATGATAATGATTGCGGATGGATGGAGCGGTTCGTTGTAGTTTCCACTAGGGACATTATCCCGGATATAACTTTAGCTTTCCTTGGGTCATGGACTCGTACACGTAAGTTCAATGTCTGTCCTTTCCTTGATCAATGGTTGTTCCATGTTGTTACTGACCTCTCTCTTTTCATTATTTCAGTAACTCGGTGGACACCACCAAGGGTTGAAGGCTTGGACCAGTGGGTCCAATAAATTTTGGATGTCACGACGTCTGAGACCCACCGGTGGAAAGGATTGGCCTTTAAATATGGGTGGAAGGCCAAAAATCATGGTAAGTTAAACCTATCTTGTTTTTTTCCTTACATATTGGAAAATAGGCTAACATTCCTTCTTGTTTAATTCAGGTCTTCCGCACGACTCTGTTTCCGTCCTTGAGGAGGACATTTTGGCTGATCCTAGAGAGGCGTCAAGGTTGCTGCAAGAGGCTTTTACCCGAACGGGTGCCATCGAAATTGCTTCCGGCACAAGCGCTTCTTCTCGGACCGGAGAACAAATAGCCAAAATGGCGACGCTCCTTTAGAACCTAGGGAAAAGAATAAAAGGGTGAAGAACACTGTGCCCGAGCCAACAACCACCATTATAGTTGTTGACGATGATGAGGAAGCCAGTGATGAAGGGGCTTCCCTACAGAGGAGACGACGACCTTCATCAGCTCAACAGAGTGCTCAATCTTCTAAGCTAATAACACTAACCGATGATGATGGCCAAGCGCTTTGGGGAGAGTTTGATATGGTGAAGGATTCCAACTCTCGCATCCGAGTCCCAGTCGCTACTCCTGGTACTTCGAGGCTGAGTACCAGGCCTCTTTCATCTTCTGTATATGAATAACCAATAACTAGCACTTCTTTTGCCGCAGTTGCTTCTCAACCCACAACACTGTCAGCTTCATCTCCTTCTTCGCCAACCATGCCTTTTCCACCAGCAACTGCTACATCATCTCCACCAGTCGCATACATCCGAGAGTTGAATGTCCCTCCTCTCCAGTCCCCAGTCCATGGGAATTGGGGCATAATTATTCTCCCCCCTTCTGCAGATCCTCAAGGGAGAAGGAGTATTTCCCTCTCAATTTCCACCGAGTGCCTTCTGATGTACCGACCGGTGGAACTATACAATTATCTATAGCCTCTGTCTTCATAGAAGGATAAAAATAAAATACACACTCTCTGTGGGGAGTGTATGATAAGCAATGCCACACACAATGCGGCAACGACACGTCATTTGCTTCCTTTACTGTGTTCTTCCAACTTCACCGTGGTAGGATTTATAACTTGAACCATTGCTTTGTAGGCTAATTTTCTTGCTTTCAAGGGCCTTTAGAAGTTGATCCTTGATAAAGAAAAACATACATCCGAACGGGACTAACTGTTGGCCGAGCGGGAGCAAATTACTACTCAGCTCCCGGTACTGGAAGCACATGCTACCGAAGTCGCTTAGTTGGAGGGTCGGTCATAGCAGAGTGAGCAGGAAGTGATGACCCTTAGCTGAGGCTGCCCTATTTAGGGTGCAATTTCAAGAGGCCAAGGCAAAGTGGTCCGGGGTCCAAAGTGTTGTGCACCCTGCTGCCGAGCGTGAGGCTGCCTCTATTGAAAGAGTAAATAATTTGGAGGCATCCTTGAACTCCAAAGATGAGGAGGTTGCTACTGTTGAGGAGAAGCACACCTGAATAGATAAGTATAAGAGGGTCGCCAAGCACAAGAAAGTTTTTAACTCCACTATCCGTGACCTAGACATTAGCCTTCAGGATGGTAGATCCGAGTGGAATAACCTTTCGGCCGAGGTTGACCAGCTTAAGGCTGGCCAACTTAAGGATGAGGAGAAAAATATTGGAAGAGGCCAATACGGGCGTCATTGACTTTGATGCTGAGATCGCCAAGGCCCGTGAGCTGGAGTTAACTGCCCGAAAGGTCTCCCAGTCCAACCTGATGTGACTGACTCTTCTGGTTCCGGTTTTAAGTTCTCGAGAATTGAAGAAGAACCTAAAGGGGATGAAGATGAAGGTAAAGATCTCGATCCGGCGGAAGATCCACCTACCTCTCCTGGGAGCCCAAATGCTTCTCTTTCCCCGGATTCTAGGGATGTAGTAGCTTTGCCTTTTTCTTTCTTTTTGCTTTGTTGTTTTCTTTTCTATTTCTTATACTTGTGCTTCTTGGCACATTTGTTATATATAAAAGTGCTTTTTGTTTAAGCGTTGCGCAAAGTTTATTTTTTGCATCTAATTATACAAGGCTCGGGTGTATTTTCCCTCGATATCGTTTGTATTCCAGGCATAAGTTCTTCTGGAACCAACCCTTTACTGTGAGGGTTTCATAAGAGAGGGCCCTTTTATATTTACTGTGCTCTTGAAGAGGACGTCTCGTGTTCATTCCAGCACTGACATTTGAAGTACTTAATTAACTTTCAAATGATAAGATTAATTCATCGTTTGGACAAGAAACAAGATAGAAATAAAAGGATTTTACTTTATTCCTTTCACTTTCAAAAATACATAAGCATTTGTTCTGCTAAAAAGAAGTACATAAGCATTCATCGTGCTTCAAAGAAATTTCCACTACATGTTACTAATTTGTGTAACTTATTTCTGTGAGGCTGGCCGTGCAGTCCCCGATTCCGAGGATACATCTTTAATCCCGATTTTGTGTGCCAATTTATTTGGAAATCATTTTTCCGTATTCTGATATCATTCCCCCTAGTGTTCGAATACGAAGAATGCGAATTTGAACACTGAAGTCTTGCTCCTTTGAAGATCCCACTAGTGAATGGTTGGATAATCTTTGGCTCGATAGCAAGCTTCACTTCCCATTAGGAACTTTTCTATAGAGCCAAAGATTACTGATCACATCCACAACACACCTCAATAAGCGATATGACACGGTCGTATGCAATAATAATTATCCAACTAAGAGTCGGGGTCGAAAACACTGGGAGTTATTATGGGAGTTAGGAGTATATATTTGAAGCAAGCAAATTACTTTTACTGTTAATCTAATGATTGCAAGATAAAGGAAATAGACTATAAATAAATATTTTTAAGGTTTTTCCAATTGGGTAAAAGCCCTAAGGTTGTGACCATAACCTAGGTGTTTGCCTAATGGGGTAAAGACGTTAATGCTTATTTTGTTGATTGGGGTGTATTATAGCTCACAACTCAACATTACCCACTCAATACCTCTTGGTCAGAGAGTGGTTTTGCCCAATTTGGATTTCTCAAGACCAAATGGGTATCAGCCAAAACCGTTGATAAGAGCTCAAGTCGGGTTATTACTATCTCTAGGTTAAACCCTTTAATTGGGTTAATCAATCTCGCAATTGACCCAATTCCTTGTTAGCTAAGTTATCCTAGGCTAGGTCCCTCTTTCTCAAGTAGAGAATAAGTCAAATAGGCATGAATCAATGTTTGCAACCATTAATTCTAAAATTTAAGCACGAACTAAGCTAAATAATCAACAACCAATCATAAACAAGAACTAAATTAGAAACCCATAAGGTTTACACACTATGGTAGGGTGACAACCCTAGTAAGAGTCTAGCTACTCATAATGGAAATTGCAGAAAATACAGAAGAAAAGCTAATTAAACTCATAATGGAAGATTAAAATGATGAAATCTAATGTAAAAATACCAAAATAATGCAAAACTTCCTAAAGCAGTAAAGACAAACGGCTACAACAACTTCAGATGTTCAAAACTTGACCTAATTTTGTAAATGGTCTATTTATACAGGGCTAAAAGTCTCGGACAAAAATGCCCCTCGGGAGGTTCTGCGGCCGCACAATTCCATGTGCGGTCCGCAGATTTCTTCAGCTGGCAAGAAAATCTTCTGCGGCTGCACATTTCTGGACTGCGGTCGCAAGGCAATCTTCTGCGGCCGCCCAATTATTGTGCGGTCCGCAATTCACAAAGGCTCTTGGACTTGGTCTTTTTGCATACTCTCTGATCTTTGACTCTTAGCCTAGTTCTGTGGCCGCACAATTCATGTTCGGTCTATAAATTGTTGAATCTGCTAAATTTTCTTCTTGTTTTGCAGCCGCAGATAGAATTCTACGATCCACAATTTATTCTTTGGTCGCAGAATTTCTTCTACGGGCCGCACATTTGTGCTTCTGTGCCCTTTATTGTCTTGTGCTTCGGAACACTCCTTTTTGAGTCAGATTTCATTTCGGGAGACTAAACTTCCAACATTCCTGCAATTTTGCACTATTTTATTACTTCCGGAAACATAATTCAATACTTTCGGATTAAGACAAAAACTAAAAAGTGCTAATAAGCAGTCAAAATCCCCACTTATCAACTCCCCCAAACTTAAGTCTTTGCTTATCCTCAAGTAAATAAATTAGTTCTCACCTTCAAAAGTTAAGCATCATTTCAGCAATTCAATGGTGAGCCATCCACACATCAGTTGGGACCAACAATTACCCACATTACTCATGTATTATCAAGAAGGCGACAAGTTAAGCATTTATGGACATATAGTTATAATGTGACATTTGAGCTTCAAGAATTTGCTTTACTCATTAAAGACTCTTACGCTATCATGTAAGTCATGGTGAAGTCCAAACTCTTCCTCCTCTACTTTCCATTTTCCAGGCTCACTTAAGCAATTTAGCACTCAATCCAAATATTTATGAAAGGTTCACTCATCTCTCTCAAGAGAATACTACAAGTACGGCTTCAAGTATCATAGTCTTGCCTTCCATGTAGATCGCCACTAATGTAAGCTCACTCAGTTTGAAATAAAGTAGGACTTCTTTCGGGATTTAATGAAGGCTTTTGGATTAGGGTCGGATACAGTATGGGTGAGTGGTTACACCTTTCCTTAAGCACTCCATCTTTCATTTCTCGGCTCACACTTTGTCAATTCTTAGAGGCACTTTCTTTTCATTGGGGACTAGAGAGACTTAACATCACTCTTTATTGATCATTTCATTCTTTTTCTCCATTTTTGATTTCTCCATGTTTGGGATCATTACCTCCTTTTGGATTCATTCTACCCTTCCACTTATTCACTTTTTGCATTTTTCTTTTCATAGAGATCATTTCTTTTCTCTTTTGTGCCTTGATACCTTTTTCAAGTTCCTCGTCTCTCCCCCAAACTTATGTTTTAAGCCATTTGTTTCACGAGAGTGTTAAGGAAAGCTTGGGTGCCAAGAGAGGTTCACGACCAAAAGGGTAAAGGCTTGTAACATGGTTATCAAATGAGAAAGACTAGAGGCTCAAAGGGGTTGNGAATCCATTCAACCCTTCCACTTATTTACTTTTTGCATTTTTCTTTTTGTTCTTTTCTTTTCTTGCCTTCTCTTCTCATAGAGATCATTTTTTTTCTCTTTTTGTGCCTTGATACCTTTTTCAAGTTCCTCGTCTCTCCCCCAAACTTACGTTTTAAGCCATTTGTTTCACGTGAGTGTTAAGGAAAGCTCGGGTGCCAAGAGAGGGTCACGACCAAACAGGTAAAGACTTGTAACATGGTTATCAAATGAGAAAGACTAGAGGCTCAAAGGGGTTGACTAGGGATAATGACATTGGTTGGAAATAGAAAACTCAAACGGGCCAAGGAGATCCTACAATCACTTCTCAAACCAAGCAAAACTTAGGATTTCACCTTGAAACACATTTGGGGCAAGTTCTAGACCCTTCGCACAGATACTTGGACTAGAAACAATTCATCTCACACCTCACGCAATCGGATTGTTAAAGAGGACATAGTCGAGGGACCACAACGACCACTTTCAAGGTTAAAGATCACTATGGTTCAATTAAACCACTCAATTATTGCCAAAGTCAACACAAGAGTCACAAAGTCACTAACTATAGCTATTTCATTCAAACAAAACCTTGTCTCTAACCATAAGCACGTAGTTAAGCATGTTGTACCAATTGAAGCATGGTTGACTCTTTGAGAATAACTTAATTAGGTCTTTTTTATTCATTATCACTACTATTATTACCTAAACACAAAAAAATGGACTCATTCCCTTAAGAAGGTTGTCACGCCATCCATCGTTGGGACGAGTCACCCGGTTCGCACAACAATTACTTTGGAAAGAACCGTGGCATTAAGAAAACCAAAGGCTTATTATCTACTAAAACATAAAAAGAACTTGCTAAATCAAACAAAGAAGCTACGAAATCAAACAAAGAAGCTACTAAATCAAACAAAGAACTAATAAAGAAACAAAAATAAAGAAGCTAATAAGCAAACACTACTGAAGATATAATTAATATACATAATGAGAAAAGAGAGAATATATACATAATAAGAAAAGAGAAAATAATATCAAGTTATTACAGGTCAATTGTCTCAGAATGTATCAAATATAATCAACAAACTATACCCCTACCCCCACCCCC
>AWOL01S0124231.1:4599-17221 GCA_000715115.1 Nicotiana otophora | reverse complement strand
AGACAGCCCCACCCCCACCCCCCGAATAAAGATAAACATCATCCCTAATGCTTAACAAAATAAGAGTAAAAGAGGGGAAAGAGTAAAGAAAACTCCCTATGGATCCTTGGACATCGTTGTGTCCCCAGCAGTGTCACCGCCCGCAGGCTCATCTAATTGAATCTCATCATCCTCAACTCTGGGTGTGGCTGGATTGGTGAACATCTGACGCACTGCCTCGGCAATGTCGATACCAATGTCTGGCTCCTCAGACTGGCCAGCTGGTGCCACCGGTGTTGTTGGTGTTGTAGGATCTGGACTTGAATGGTGTGGGGGCTGTGGATGATGGCAGAGGCATAGCAGCGGCACTGTAGGAAGGCTCGGCTGAAGTGGATGGAACATGAACTTCCTCAGCAACTACCGTAGCTAGCTCATCAGATTGGCCCGCGGTGGTATGAGGCTGAACTTTCTTCTTTGGATTATTCACGTCCATCGGTGAATACCAAGTAAAAGGCTTCTTCGGCATCACCTTTGTGTCATAATCCCTTGGCTCTATGATAGTAGGCTATAATTACGTATTTTCGTCACTTATTTCACTCTAATTCACTGTACTTTACTTGTTTTAAGCTTTAATTGGTAGTGTTTTGCACTTATTCTGTATTTTATGCCTTGTAGGAGTGATCCCGAGTGATGTAGATGTTGCAGAGTTAATTCGAGCTATTTAGAGCTTTGAAGTCTGAGTAAAAGCCCAAGGGATTAAGTCGGGATCGTGTTCGGGGTCGAGGACCAAGTTTGGACGTTATAAATCAAAGTTTGGTCTTTACTTTGAGAATTCCCCACTACCGCAGCATGTGGGGCGCCGCGCTTGTGCAAATTCTTGTTTTTTGTCAGAAGTTAGCTCTCTGGGTTTCCCCACTAATGCCCTGCATGGTGCGTCACCCCATGCGGCGCGCCTGTGCAATATTTACAGTGTGAAAATCCTATTTTGGCTAGAAGAAGGTGGTTTAGTTTGGGCTTGACCCTACTTCGTATAAATACATGAGAAAATATTATTTTCTGGACTTTTGACACATATTTGACCTAAGGAGGCTAAGGAGGAGTTGGAAGAACACGAGCACAAGGAATTCATCATTCCTTCCTCACTCAAGACCCGAGTTTGGATCGAATTTATGTTTTCCTATACTTTAATTTTATTTGTGATGAATTGCTCAATATCTATGGAGTAGTTCTCTTTAGAGTTTGATGGATTTGGTGTATTGATGATTGTTTGTGGATTATAACTCTAGTTTTATGTATTGAAGCATTTTTGGATGATTTAACTATTGCATCTATATTTACTTGTTCATGTATTCGAGAGAGGCATAACTTGTGATATCTTTTTATTATATTGTTGGTTAAGTTCATTAATTCTTCTTAGTAATCGAAAGAGGCTAGTTGAATCATTGATTAAACCTAGTTAGGAGAATAATCGAAAGAGCTCTTCCTAAAGACCAATCCACTAGGCATTCTTTCATATCTTCACGTGCTTAAATTGGTTCATCTCGTAAAGTTAAGACATAATCGAGAGAGGAGTTTTTACTGAACGTTTGAACTAATAATTGAGTGAATTTGAGAGAATCACTTGAACATTAGAACTGAATTATCTAGAGTTAGATCTCGAATAATTCTCTTGCACCTATCCTATCAATCCCTATTTTCTCCCATTGATAACTTTCTTTGCTTATTTCTTGTTTCAATTAGCATTAGTCAATAGCTTTAGATTCTTAGTTAATTTTAGTTAGAAATCATAGAAATCTCAGTTGTTGATCATCTTGAATAGCAATCAAGCTAGAAACTACGAGAATACTATTTAAATCCAATCCCTGTAGGTACGATATTATACTATACTATATTTGATTAGCTAGCAGAATTAAGTGTATGTTTTGCGCTCGTCACTCTATCCTTTCATCCGTGATATATTATGTAATAGTGTTGGGATACGGGTAGGACGAGTCATCTTGCCAAGCAACCACTGAGATGTTGGCTGACATCACAGACCCACATTGATAGGGTACCCGGCCATAATAGAAGCAACTAGAAATGTCCAAGGAATCGAAAGGTACGTCTCATTCTCACTCGGGTTCAGTCTGCTGTAGACAAAGGTTTGCCACCCTTTTTCCTCGAAACTGAGAGTGCTACGGTGGATAGGAACCCCAGCAGCAATCCATGGAGGTGGTGGACTTGGTGTTGCTAGAATCTCCGCTAACCAAGGTCGGTCTGCGACTCCCAATGCATACTTCTCCAAATCTTCCTTTAGCTCAACATCTTCGAAGTCCAAGTACGTGTTGAGTGTATGTTGATCAGATCTCACTTTTAAGTTATGTACTTTACTCACTTTTATCCCCTTTTTTATGTGAGCCAGATTTGCATAGAATTCCCGGACCAGGTACTCATGGCGTCTACTACATTTTGAGTGAACCACATCCACCCCTTACGTTCCTTAAACTGTCTCAACATAGCTGGGTTGTACCTCTCTAAATCTTTTAATAGAAATTGTCACTCGAGAGTTAGCCACCTCACTAGCCACCATGTACGAAAGCTGATGAAAGTAGCAAAGCTGACAAATCGGTCCTCCCAAACCTCTTTCTTCTTTGACCTTCCAAGGCCGGCAATTGTAGCACCTCCTCCTCTGCCATCATCGGGGATATCCTGAACTAATGTATCTTGTGCCTTAGGGACAGGTGTGGCCGATGTCTTAGAAGCCTGACTAGCACTCTCCGAGTCCTCGGAAGTGCTATGAGATGAGAACGGCTCGTCCCTAAGTTGGTATCTCCCTTGCAGCATTGACTGTACGACCATCTGCTCCTGAACAGAGGCTGAGTTTCCCTCTGATGCTTCTCTAGATGGGAGATATAATCTCGTGTCAAAAATATCTACACCTCTCCCCCTCCCAGCTGTAGCTTTCTTTGCAATTGTCTTTTGTTGGCCAAGGGGCAAGGCACTCTTGCCTCGACCCTGAGAAGGTTCACCCCTCTCTTTAGAAGTATTGCCTCTGCCTATAGATCGAACTATTGTCTATATCAAGCAAAGGCAATTGTTAGTTACAATTCAATGTTCAGACATATATAGGAGATATGCAAGTATACACCAAAAAACACAGTGAGGTTCACAGTTAAAGCATGCTTGCAGGAGAAGGATATGTGGTCCGCACAATTTTCTTGCGGCCGCAGATGAGGCCTTGCAGACTGCACAATTTTGTTTTGTGGCCGCAGTAGTGAAGTGCGGTCCGCACAATTTCACGTGCGGCCGCATCTCTGAAACCCAAATACGCCAACTCTCTGATGACATAGAATTGGCTGATGTGCAGCCGCAACACGATTTCTGCGGTCCGCACAATTAAACCTGCGGCTGCACATTGGAGTCTCAAAGTAGGGACTCTCTGATGATAGTAAAATTGTATTTCTGCGACCACAATGGGAATTCTAAGTCCGCACATTTTACCTTGCGGACGCAGATCCCTTCTTTACTAATGATACCCAAGAATTAATTTTTGCGGACCGCACAAATTCAGGTGCGGCTGCAGAATTCAAAAATTATGAATAGTTCAGTTATTTCATTCTAGGTTTTGGAATTTTGTGCTCAATTTAATATGGTAACATCGTAGAGACATGAAAATATTTTGACCCAATCCCCATAGAGCATGTATTAGTTAATCTAGTACAGATTTACCTCCCATATGGATACACAATTGAATTCTATTAGAAATGGACTAAAATGACTAAAAGTCTACAAATTAAAAGAAAAATGATTAACAAGAAATTGAAGCATATCAAATGAATGAATGTGATGAGCGACTGATCAAAGATGTTATGTGTGGGCACAGATAGATTCACCAATAAATTTCAAGAGAGTACTATGTTTGTGCTCAGAGATGGAAAAAACCGTAACAAATGCCTTAATTCCTCTATTTATATGACTTGGGTAACTAAGGGTGAGAAGGGCTAGTGCGGCCGCACAATTTCATGTGCGGTCCGCACTCTGTTACCTGGTGACATTAAGTCAGCATCTCGTCTGCGGTCCGCACGATTTTTTGTGCGGCCGCAAATTTCGTGTTGCGTCCGCAGATTTCCTTTTGCGGTCGCACATCAACCTTTTCTCTGACAGACTAAACTTCAAAGAGTTTACTTCCACCTTTCATTTGTGCGGTACGCAAGCTGAATGTGTGGCCACATTGCACTTTTGCTGCAGCAACAATAAATGTGTGGTTCACACAAATTAACTGCGGCCCACACTTCTTTCAACACTTAGCCACATTTTTGTCCACAGATCATGTAAGTCACACTTAGCCTGTTGCACACTTTAAATCAAGTTAGAATAAAAACAACACCTAACTACAAAAGGAAAAGGAAAAGAAACATGGGTTGCCTCTCAGGAAGCACCTGATTTAACATCGCGGCACGACGCAGAATACCATCAATTGAAATGAATGACCGCCACGACGTGGCTATCTCCAACCTTTCCCAAATAGTGCTTCACCTGGTGACCGTTGACTCGGAATACTTCATTATTTTTGTTCTTCAAGTCCAATGAATCAAAAGGTGTCACACCCACAATTTCAAAAGGACCACTCCATTTAGACTTTAACTTCTCGGGAAACATCCTCAACCTTGAGATGAAAAATAATACAAGATCGCCCACCTTGAACTCTTTATTCCAAATGTATTTGTCATGAAGATATTTCATATTTTCTTTGTACAAGGATGAACTTGTGTAGGCATAGTACCGGAACTAATCCAATTCATTCAAAATTGCAACCCTCAAGTTAGCGGCTACATCCCAATCAAGATTCAACTTCTTTAGATCCCATATGGCCTTGTGCTCAAGTTCCACCGGAAAGTGACAAGCTTTCCCGAATATCAACCGGTATGGTGACATTCCGATAGGTGTTTTGCAAGCCGTCCGATAAGCCCATAATTCATCATCAAGCTTCTTGGACCAATCCGTCCAGTTAGCATTCACTGTTTTGGACACAATACTCTTTATCTCCCGGTTGGAGAGTTCCACTTGACCGCTAGCTTGTGGATGATAGGGAGTCGTGACTTTATAAGTAGCACAATACTTGCTAAGTAAAGTGTTGAAAGCCTTGTTGCAAAAATGTGACCCCCCATCGCTTATAATTGCCTGTGGAGTACCAAACCTTGTGAAAATATTCTTCCTCAAGAACATCACCACAATTCTCGCCTCATTGTTGGGTAGAGTAATGGCTTCAACCCATTTGGATACATAATCCACCCCGACCAAGATGTAGGTGTTTCCACAAGAAATCACAAAAGGACCTATGAAGTCAATACCCCACACATCAAAAATATCAATCTCCAAAATGGTAGTGAGAGGCGTTTTATTTTTCTTTGAGATTTCAACGGCCCTTTGACATTCATCACATCGTTTCACTAGCTCGCTTGCATCCTTGTAAAGAGTGGGCCAATAGAAACCACAACTCAGCACTTTGGCCGTCGTTCTTGCTCCACCATGATGACCACCATATGGAGAAGAATGATAAGCCCCAAGAATTTTACCTTGCTCTTCATCCGGTACACCTCTTCTAATCACCCCATCCATACAAATTCGGAAAAGGTATGGTTCATCTCAATACTAATCTTGACAATCCCGTTTGAGCTTCTTCCTTTGGTTTGAAGAGAACTCATCTGGGATGATTCCACACACAAGGAAATTTGCTAGATCCGCGAACCATGGCACCTCTTTCATTGAAATATCCAAGAGTTGCTCATCGGGGAAGGATTCATTGATTTCAAGGCCATCATGCGGCCTCCCTTCCTTCTCCAAATGAGACAAGTGGTTCGCCACTTGGTTTTCACTCCCTTTTCTATCTTGGATGTCAATATAAAACTCTTGCAACAAAATCACCCATCTCATCAACCAAGCTTTGGTGTCCTTCTTGCTCATATGATAACAACCTTTGCACCCATCAAGTGTGGACAATGACCTTTGCACTCATCAAGTATGGGCGAAACTTCTCAATTGCAAACATAATGGCAATGAGCTCTTTCTCCGTAACGGTATAGTTGACTTGGGCACTATTCATGGTCTTACTAGCATAGCAGACCGGATGAAAAATATTGTTGATGCATTTCCCCAAAACAGCCCCAACCGCTACATCACTTGTATCACACATGAGTTCAAAAGAGACACTCCAATTTGGAGCGGTGATGATGGGAGTAGTTGTCAACTTGAACTTCAACAATTCAAAAGCTCTCATGCAATCATCATTGAAGTTGAACTTAGCATCCTTCTCAAGAATCTTGCACGATGTATGCACCACCTTAGAGAAATCTTTGATGAAGCGCCGGTAGAAACCCGTGTGGCCTAAGCAACTCCGCACATCCTTTACCGAAGTTGGAAGTGGAAGTTTAGAAATCCCCTCAATCTTTTCTTTGTCAACTTCAATTCCATTATTTGAGATTTTATGGCCAAGGACAATGCCTTCCTCGACCATGAAATGACACTTCTCCCAATTGAGCACCAAATTTGTCTCTTCACATCTTTCCAACACTTTATCCAAATTTGCAAGACAATCATCAAAAGAATCCCCAAGCACAGAGAAGTCATTCATGAAAGCTTCAAGGTAGTCCTCCACCATGTCTGTGGAAATAGCCATCATACACCTTTGAAAAGTTGTCGGTGCATTGCACAAACAAAATGACATCTGCTTGAAGGCGAAAGTACCATAGGGACATGTAAAGGTTGTTTTCTCTTGATCCTCTAGAGCATTAAGAATTTGGTTGTAGCCCGAATACCCATCAATAAGTCAATAGAAAGCACGATCGGCCAATCTATCAAGCATTTGATCTAACACGGAAGTGGAAAATGATCCTTCCTCGTGACTTTGTTGAGCTTGTGATAGTCCATACACACCCTCCATCTGGTCACCATTCTTGTAAGGATCAACTCATTCTTGTCATTGGTGACCACCGTCATGCCCCCTTCTTTGAGACACATTGAACCGGAAAAGTCCACGAACTATCAGAGATAGAGTAGACAACCCTGGCATCCAACCACTTGATAATCTCCTTCTTGACAACTTCTTGCATAGCCTCATTGAGTCTCATTTGATGTTCAATAGATAGTTTGGTGCCTTCCTCCAAGTTGATCTTGTTCATGCAAAATGTGGGGCTTATCCCCCAAATATCCGCTAAAGTCCACCCAATAGTCTTCTTCCTCTTTTGTAGAACCACCAAAGTGGAGTCTACCTGCACGTTAGTCAAACAAGAGAAAAGAATAACAGGTAAAGTAGAACAAGGACCAAGAAATTCATACTGAAGATGTGGAGGTAATGGCTTCAACTTCAAGGTAGGAGGCTCTTCAATAGAAGGCTTTGTAGGATGAGTTGTCCTATTTCGAAGATCCAAGGACTATTTTTGGGGTGCATAGTTGTACGACCCCATTCCTTGCAAAGAGTTCACACATTCCTTGAAGCTATCCATCTCGTCATCATCAAAGTTGAGCAAGACGTCCTCCAACATATCACCCACATTGATCATAGAACTTGTATCATCCACAATAACATTGATCACCAAATCCACAAAAGAGCACACCTCATTGCTATTCGATGCCGCATTGACTTACACACATGGAAAAACACTTTTTCATCACCAACCCAGAAGGTAAGTTCTCCAGTTTCAACATCACAAAGAGCCTTCACCGTAGCAAGAAAAGGTCTTCCAAGAATAATCGGCACCTCATAATCAACTTCACAATGTAGAATGACAAAATCCGCCGGAAGGATGAATTTATCAACACGAACCAATAAATCTTCAATCACTCCCAATGGTCTCTTCATTGTACGATCGTCCGTTTGCAATCTCATAAAGGTGGGTCTTGATTTCCCAATTCCCAAGGTCTTAAAAACTGAATAGGGCATCAAATTGATACTTGCCCTAAGATCACAAAGAACTTTGCAAACTCGGCACTTCCAATTGTACAATGAATCGTGAAAGCACCGGGATCTTCCAGCTTAGGAGCCATTGAGTCCACAATTACACTCACTTGATGAGTGACTTTGATGGTTTCAATATCCAAGGACAATATTCGGGTGTATAATTGTACGACCCCATTCCTTGCAAAGAGTTCACACATTCCCTGAAGCCATCCATCTCGTCATCATCAAAGTTGAACAAGACGTCCTCCAACATATCACCCACTTTGATCATAGCACTTGTATCATCAAGAATAACATCGATCACCAAATCCACAAAAGAGCACACCTCATTGCTATTTGATGCCGCATGGATTTGCACACGTGGAATACCATTTTTTCATCACCCACTCAGAAAGTGAGTTCTCCGGTTTCCACATCACAAAGGGCCTTCTCCGTAGCAAATAAAGGTCTTCCAAGAATAATCGGCACCTCATAATCCACTTCACAATCAAGAATGACAAAATCTGACAGAAGAATGAATTTATAAACACGAACCAATACATCTTCAATCACTCCCAACGGTCTCTTCATTGTACGATCATCCATTTGCAATCTCATAAAGGCGAGTCTTGGTTGCCCAATTCCCAAGGTTTTGAAAATTGAATAAGGCATCAAATTGATACTTGCCCCGAGATCACAAAGAGCTTTAAAAACTCGGCACTTCCAATTGTCCAAGGAATTGTGAAAGCACCGGGATCTTCCAACTTAGGAGCCATTGAATGCACAATTTCACTCACTTAATGAGCGATTTTGATAGTTTCAAAATTCATCGACCGCTTCTTTGTCACTAAATCTTTCATAAAATTTGCATAACTAGGCATTTGTTCCAAAGCTTCAACTAATGGCACGTTGATTGAGAGACTCTTCATCTTTTTAATGAACTTCTTGAATTGATTCTCGTCATTTTGATTGGCAAGTCTTTGAGGGTATGGAGGTGGAGGATTAGGAAATGGTGCCTTAGCCTTTTGCACTACCGGCTCCGGTATGTAAATAATGTGATCCCTAGACGAGTTCACCTCCTCTTCAGTCTCTTCCATACTATCATCAATATCAATCCAAACTTTATCATTTCATTTCACCACATTGTTCGGGACCTCTTCTTCTTGTACCACTTGCTCATCATCCACAAGTTTCCTTTGACTTGAGGTAGGTGCATTCACACTTCTTCCACTTCTTGTAGTAACGGCCATGGCATGCCCTGTGTTATTTCCACCCTTTGGGTTTACTACCGTATCACTTGGTAGTTCCCCCTTAGGACGAGAATTTAGAGGTTGAGAGATTTGCCCCATTTGCATTTCTAAGTTGCGGATCGATGTGTTGTATGAGGCAAGCTGGGCATCCGAATCGGTATTCTTTTCCATCATTTGCTTGAACATATTCGCAATACGCCCCATATCATTGTTTGAAGAACTTGGACCATGGGAAGGATAAGAAGGAAGGTTGATCGATTGTTGATACATCGGGGGCCTTTGAAAACCCAACCCCCTGGTTGCCTTGATTATTGTTCCATCCTCCTTGATTGTTACCCCCCTCCCCTCCCCCAATTTCCTTGATTATTGCCATTCTAGTTTCCTTGATAGTTGTTGTTATGCCAATTCCCTTGATTGTTGCAACCACTCCAATTTCCTTGGTTGTTAGAATTCTAATTGCCTTGATTGTTTTGAGGTCGCCATTATTGTTGGTTTGGGCCTTGAAAGTTGCTTCTTTGCCCTTGAAATTTGTTCACATATTGCATATCCTCTTCTTGTTCATTGTAAGAATCATCTTGATCAAAACCACTTTCCTCTTGCGCATAATTCTCCACTCACTTTTGCACTTGTGTACCTTTAATCCTTCTTTTGTTTACCATCATGTTCACCTCTTCCATGGCATTTATTTGCTTAGGATTTTTCACTTGTTGAAATTGAGCCTTTGCTAATTGATTCATGGTGGTAGGCAATTTGGCAATGGCTTGCCCATGGTCATGCAACTCTTTGTGAAGGTGGATTACGTTCGAATCACCTTGTGGAACATTACCCGGAATTGTTATGCCGATGATGTTTTCGCCATTTCATCCAAAATCTCACACGCCTTCGCATACGGCATAGTCATAGAGTTACCACCGGCAAGTTGATTCACTACACATTGGTTGGTTGTGTTAATCCCACGATAGAATGTTTGTTGAATCATGTTTTACGTCATATCGTTATTGGGACATTTCTTGACCATTGTTCTATATCGCTCCTAAATCTCGTGTAGTGGTTCATTCGGCTCTTGATTGAATGCCAAAAACTCATCTCGAAGTGTAGCCATGTGCCCCGGAGAGAAGAACTTAGAAATAAACTTTTCCGCCAACTCTTCCCAAATATGAATGGAATGGTTCGGCAAATGTTCCAACCAATCTAAAGCTTTTCCCCATAGAGAGAAGGGAAAAAGCGTTAGCCTCGATGCATCCTCATAGACATTTATTTGTTTTCTCCCCTAACAAGTGTCCACAAACTCCTTCAAATGTTTGTATGCATTTTGACTTTGAGCACCGCTGAAGAAACCTCGTTGCTCTAGCAAAGTGAGCATCACATTGGTGATTTGAAAATTACCCACTCTAATACGGGGAGGGACTATTGTACTAGCATATCCTTCATTGGATAACAGCCGGTGTGGAGCCACTCGTAGTGGAGGTGGGGGTGGAGCAAGAACATTTTCATGAGGCACTCCGTCTCTTTTATTGGCTTGAGGTTCAAGAGGAACCTCATCAACTTGATCATCCTAGACGTCCACATCCCCCAAAGGTAAGTTTCCGAGCTCATTGTTCGTAACATGGAAGGAAAAGAAGATATTCCAAAAACACACCCAAATATATAGCTAACACTATTTTAACTCCCCAGTAATGGCGCCAAAAATTGATCATGTCCACAAAACACCTAAATAAGAGATATGACACGGTTGTATACAATAATAATTACCCAACTAGGAGTCGGGGTCGAATCCACTGGGAGTTATGATGGGAGTTATGATGGGAGTTATGAGTATATATAAGAAGCAAGCAAATGGGTTATCTAGATTGCACTTCCACAACACAATTTTGTTTTCTACTTCTATTGTTAATCTAATGATTGC
This sequence comes from Nicotiana otophora, assembly GCA_000715115.1. Taxonomy (NCBI): domain Eukaryota; kingdom Viridiplantae; phylum Streptophyta; class Magnoliopsida; order Solanales; family Solanaceae; genus Nicotiana; species Nicotiana otophora. The sequence continues at coordinate 6,171 of AWOL01S0124231.1, read as the reverse complement.
AAGATAAAGAAAATAGACTAGAGATAAATGTTTTTAAGGTTTTTCCAATTGGGTAAAAGGCCTAGGGCTGTGACCATAACCTAGGTGTTTGCCTAATGGGGTAAAGACGTTAATGCTTGTTTTGTTGATTGGGGTGTATGATAACTCATAACTCTACCCTACCCACTCAATATCTCTCGGTCAGAGAGTGGTTTTTTCCAATTTGGCTTTCTCAAGACCAAATGGTTATCAACCAAAACCATTGATAAGAGCTCGAGTCGGGTTATTACTATCTATAGATTGAATCCTTTAATTAGGTTAATCAATCTCTCAATTGGACCAATTCCTTATTAGCTAAGTTAGCCTAGATTAGGTCCATCTTTCTCAAGTAGAGACTAAGTCAAATAGGCATGAATCGGTTTTTGCAACCATTAATTGTAAAATTTAAGCATGAACTAAGCTAAATAATCAACATCTAATCATAAACAAGTGCTACATTAAATACCCATTAGGTTTATACACTAGGGTTGGATCACAACCCTAGTAAGAGTCTCGCGACTCATAATGGAAATTGCAGAAAATAGAGAAGAAAAGATAATTAAAATCATAATGGAAGATTAAAATGATAAAATCTAATGTAAAAATACTAAAATAATGTAAAACTTCCTAAAGTAGTAAAGAAAAACGGCTACAGCAGCTTCAGATATTCAAAACATAACCTAATTTTGTGAAACTCGTCTATTTATACAGGGCCAAAAATCTCGGACAAAACTGCCCCTTGGAAGGTTCTGTGGCCGAACAATTCCATGTGCGGTCCACAAATTTCTTCAGCTGGCAGGAAGTAGAGTTCTGTGACCGCACATTTCTGAACTGCCGTGTTACAACCCAAATTCGCGTACCTTAGATCATGCCGTAAGTTAGTCGACGTAAATCCAAGAAGAGATTATCTTTGAGATGATAAAAAGTTAATCCTTTTGGTCTTAAACGATACAAGGGTGTATAAGAGTGGTTAACAAGTATTAGAAGTTAAACGAATCAAGGATGTTGTAACCCGTATTTTCGGGTAACACTAGAGGTGATTAACTGTCCCAAGAGGTCTTGTTTTAATGTATTTGAATCATATAATATCCGTATCATAAGTCTTGAAGTCAAGCGAGTTATGAAACAAAAGTCGATAAAAGTTGTCGCAACTTAGGTTTATAATGTTACTTAAACTTTAGGTCAACTGTTACTGCATTTTTCTCCCAATTTGCTTGGAATTATGGGGTAATCTACCTATCAAATTGAATATCTATGAGTCTAGTTTCCAACGCATTAAATCGTTTGTCGATACGATCTCGGAATAGAGAGATATTCGCGTTTTTGTGAGAGTGCGCCAAGCTGCTCTCCATGGGCCCCATAAAGGCGGTTTAAGACATATGGACATATATAAGATACCCCAACCCCGTTTTAAGTCATTATTTTTCAGTATATTCAGACCTTATAACCCTAAAAACAGTCTCTCAAGGTTCTCTCATGATCCAAGACCCAAACAAAGGGCAAACAACACAAATCAAATGTCGGGAATCCCGTGGCGCTAGTAAGTTTCTTGTT